>CAUYQU010011145.1:0-89111 GCA_963574635.1 Cheracebus regulus
TTTTCTCTCTTTTTCTAAAATCTCTTCCTCTTTCTTTCTCTTTCATTTTTTTCTTTCTTTTGCAGTTTCTTTCTCCTTTTCTCTCTTTTTCTAAAATCTCTTCCTCTTCCTTTCTCTTTCATAAAAAAAAAAAAAAAAAAAAAAAAAAAAAAAAAAAATAAAATCTAGTTATATATTACTCCCTATATGTATTTATCATATAGAGAGAGAGAGAGAGAGAGAGAGAGAGAGAGATTGTGTCCCTCTGTCACCCAGGCTGGACTGCTGTGGTGCAATCTTGGCTCACTGCAACCTTTGCCTCCCAGGTTCAAGTGATTCTCCTATTTCAGCCTCCCAGGTAGCTGGGATTACAGGCATGGGCCACCGTGCCCAGGTAGGTTTTATATTCTTAGTGGAGATGAGGTTTCACCATGTTGGCCAGGCTGGTCTTGAACTCCTGATCTCACGTGATCTGCCTGCCTTTGCCTCCCAAAGTGCTGAGATTACAGGTGTGAGCCACTGCACCCAGCCTCTATAATAATTTGGAATACACTAATTTATTCGTAAGTCTGAATTAATATGACATATTTATATCATGCTCTTTTTGTAATAAGAATCTAGGAATAGAAGTTAGACCACCTTAGAAAAATTTTAATTGTTACTTGCCAACAAGCTATACTACAATGGCAGTTTAAAACACTTTTCAGCAATGCCATCTTAGAGAAATGTGTGCACCAGGCTATGTGTGAAAGAATATGCACCGCTACACTGCTCATTAAAGCCCCACACAAGAGACAACCCCATATGTCCACCAACAGTAGACTGGATAAACTGTGGTACAGACATTAAGTAGAATGTTATATAGAAATAAAAATCAAAAATTACAACTATTTGCAATAACATGAATGACTATGTTCAATGAAAGATATAAAAACACTTCTAAATCTTTTTGACTATATACAGAATGAGCCTACTGTTTATTAAGTTTAAAAACAGGTAAAACCACACTGTATTGTTTAGTAATGCATACATAAGGGGTATAATCATTAGCAAAAATCTAGGAGATGACAAGGCAAGATGGCTCATGCCTGTAATCCCAGAACTTTGGGAGGCTGAGGCGGGCAGATCATTGAGATCATGAGTTCAAGACCAGCCTGGCCAACATGGTGAAACCCTGTCTCTCTTAAAAATACAAAATTAGCCAGGCATGGTGGCAGGAGTCTGTAATCCCAGCTATTCTGGAGACTGAGGCAAGAGAATCGCTTGAACCTGGGAGGCAGAGATTGCAGTGAGCTGAGATTGTATCACTGCACTCCAGCCTGGGCAACTCTATCTAAAAAAAAAAAAAAAAAAAAAAAAAAGCAACCCAGGAAGTGGTTACAATGAAAGTCAGGAAAGTGATTGCATGTGGGGAGCATTTGTGATTTGACGGGGAACACTGCAGGCTGGGTGGGTGCTTCTAGGGTCTTGGCAATATTCTATTTCTTGCCCTGGATAGAGATTCTGTAGATTTTACTTTTTACTTATTTGTTAAACTGAAATAACAAAAAATAAAAATTTATGTTTTATTAAGATTTTCTTATGTTGTACTTCAAAATAAAAATGTTTTTTCATGTGTCTTTTGAAGTACCACTAACCTACTTACTTATATCAAGGCATGTTTCTATAAATGATGTTATTTTTGGTGGCGAGGAAACACTTCTCCAACATTTCCCATCACTTTTCTGCAAGATGGGTACCACATTTGAACATTTTTATTGTGAAAACTAGCACTTCTTTTTCTACTGCTTTATTTGCCAATTCAATAAAATAGTTATTCAACAACTTACAGTATTTCTTATGCTTGAGGGACTAAGATATGAAGACGAATTTAGGCGAGTTTCTGATTTCTGGATTTTATAATCCAGTCAAGTGGGCAGCAGTCATCTCTCTATGGAAAATATATAATAAAAGTGCTTCAAAAAATGTGAAGAAAGGAGGGACTACATTTTGAGAGGAGGGAAATAGGTTTATGGAGATGGCATAAGAGATGGTATTAGAAATGGATTTTGGAGAATTGGACAGATTATGACAAGTGAGGAGATGGCATTTTAGGTGGAGGAGATTTCATGGCAAGACTCTTTGAGTAGGAATCAAAAGACTTGTTCAAAAATAAGAAGTAATCAACTGGATGGGGAGGGCTGCATGAAGATTAATAGAAAGAGGTAAAACTGGATAGTAACTTTGGGTCCAGAGCATAAAAGACTTGACTATCACATTTAAAAGTTTGAACTTGATCCATTCGGCAATGCGGAATCCACTGAAAGTCTTTGAAAGGTCTTAGGAAAATGAACCTAACAGTTTGAGTGTAGGATGACGGAAGCAAGAAATAGACATCAGGTAATCACAGTAGTTCAGGACACAGGTGACAAAACAATAGGGATAAAAATAAAGATACTAGAAGTTAGCCACTGTGGAGACAAAATCTGCAGCGTTTTCAGTGTTTTGGATGCTCAGGAGTAGTAGGGTTAAACAGCAAGATGAGCGTTAGGAAGAAATAAAAGATCATAGGTTTGATAAGGCTGACTGGGAGAATGTTGATACTCTGAATAGAAATACACATATCAGGAAGAGTTACTGTTGTGTGTATAAGACTGGGTGAAAATATAATGCATTTAATTTTAGAAATACTAAATTTGAAAACCGTGGAATAGACAGGAAGGATATCCAGCAAACATTTGGAAATAATATTTAAATATATATATTTATATATAAATTATAAATATTTTCAAAGGGTTAAGATCTATTCAAACCTTTGAAAATATTTATAAACGAATCCTTTAAAAAACCCTATGATATTCCCATATTTAGTTAGGTTAAAAACTCCTAGGGTTTGAGCCAGACTTGAACTTATTAATAGATCTGCAAATGCCAAATCCATGGTGGTCTCCATTGTTTCTTGCATGTTCCTGTAAATGTCTGTTTGTAACTAGGGAGAGTTCTGAGCTGTTAGAGGTGAATTAGGTCAGTTACATCCAAGTATTGGGAAGTGTTAGGGAACAGAAGGAAGAGGGCTAAGGAGAGATGACTGGGGAATCTCTCTTTAGGGGATGGGATGAGGAACAAAACCTACAGGAAGAGTTAGACAGATGGAGGGCAACTAGGACACAGCAGCTTGGAAACCAAGGGAAGAAGAACATTCCAAGAAGAAAGGGCTTGTCTGCACTCCAAAGGCTGCTGAGAGGCTGGGGACTCTGAAGGCTGAGGAGTGTCCTGTTAGCTTGTTGAAGAGGATGTCCATGAAGATCTTTGTAAAAGAGATAGAGCAGAAGCAGCAGTTTTCAGGGTAAGAAGTGACTGCAGGAAGTATAACCTACTTCCAGGAGTTTCATGGAGAAGGGAAGAAGAAGACTAAGATGGCAGCTAGAAAGAGTAGCTAGGTAGAAAGTGGGAGGAAGGGGTGGGGTAGAGAATGGGTGAAGCCAGAGAGGAGGATGAATGAAGTCATGCCTAGTAGAGGCATGACTGGGAGCATGCTGTGCTGTAGTCTCAATGTCTGTGTCTTCCTAAAACTCAGATGCAGAAGCCTAATTTCCAAGGCGATGGTCTTCGGAGGTGGGGCCTTTGTCAAGTGGTTAGGGCGTGAGGGCTCTGCTCTCATGAATGGGATTAGTGCCCTTATAAAAGAGTCCAGGAAGCTCACTATGCCCTCTGCCACGAGGACACAGTTAGAAGTGCTGTCTACGAGGAACAGGCCCTCACCTACACCAAACTGCCAGTGCCTTGATCTTGGACTTCCCAGCCTCCACAACTAAATGTCTGTTGTTTACAAGCCCCCCAGTTTATGGTACTTTTGCTATAACACCCCAAACAGACTAAGACATTCTACTTTCTCAGAAAAGTGAAAGAAATAGTGTGGCATGACTGACAGAGATGAACTCAAATGGCTACACACTGGGGCCATAAATGTAAACATCTTATTATAAATATAGTCTCTGTGGGTTTTTTCAAGAACATAACACCCACCTTCTGGAAAACACCTGTGAGGACTGTCCTCTGGCTTTCTCTTCCAGCGGACAGAGGGTTAGCTACTTTTGAATAGTAGCTCACATTCTTGTTGTCTGATGAGTACACAGCTTGGCACTGACATTCTAACATTGGAATCACGCTTTCAAAACACTAAAAATTCCTTGATAGTATTGGCTTTCGTTAAAAATGTCACTGGAATTGTCAAATTTACCACTGCAGTATTATTTGAATGAAAACTATTAGGTTGAACCGTATGAAATGGCCCATACTTGATCATTTTTGATATCAAAAAAAAACAGCAATTTCAAATAATGCTACCTTATACAAAACCTACCTCGGGAAGAGCCAACATGACAAGCAGCTTCTTTCTCTTCACACATTCAAAAACCCTATATGCTTGGAGGCTGAGATAGCTGCCACCCATACTAAGTGGAGTCTTTTCTATTTTTCATGAATGCAATCTCAATAACACAGACAGCCCTTCCCCCAAACCCTCCCATATTAACGGCCCTTATTTGCAGGGCAGCTGGTTACGGCTAGGGAAATAGATCAAGCAGACAAAGCTAACTGCTAAGTCCAAGAACTTACTTACCCAGGACAGTAACCTCATATGGCACCATTTTCTATCAGGATTGTTCAGTCCTTATATTTATTGGAAAAAAATTGGGACAAACTATACATTTGCTAAGCAATGTAATTGATTAATTGATCATTATTTGAATAATTTCTTTCATTTCCCCACTATATTTGTAAGGACAAACAGTAGACTTCCAAAGCTTTTTCAAGTAACTTCCTGGTTTATGTATTCTTCACATAAAAACTGCGCTTCTACACAAAATTAGTGCTTCGGATGAGTCAGAATTTAGAAGATGTAAATCTATAATCCAGTTTAGGTAATTGTTTAAATGGGTTAAGGAAAAGCTTTCAGCTTCCCCTTTTTGAGCCTTGATTACTACTTTCCTTCCCCCAGGCCTTCTAGCCTGCTTACCAAAAAAAGAGAATTTGCAATTCTATGAATTGTTGCACAGTGTAAACCCAGTTTCCTCCTATATATGTGGTGAACATACAGTTCAAATATACAAAGCACATACACTTGACAGTCACACTCAGACAACTTAACTGAACAACAGAAACACACCAGTCCCCAAGGATACCACCAATGCACCTGTTCATCAACACCTGCCAAGCCAGTCTGGCAGGCATCCATCACCCAGCAAGTGGTCCTAGCAACTTCTCCTGCAGGCCCCAGGTCTGACTCCTACCTCACACTATCATACGTCCCTAGAGACATGAGCGCAATTCAACTCAACCGATGTTTATTAAGCAACCTCTTTGTGCTGAATGCCGAATTCTTTCCTTTTAATTCTTTAGCCATAGTCCCAGTCACACCAAGTACAGCTTGGTTTAGTTCCGCAATCTTCCCAGATATTCGGGTCTCTGCAGCAACTCCATCCAGTCGCTCTAAAGCAAGAGTTCTTTTTTTTTTTTTTTTTTTTTAGATGGAATCTCACTCTGTCACCGAGGCTGGAGTGCAGTGGCTCAATCTCGGCTCACTGCAACCCCCACCTCCCAAGTTCAAGCGATTCTCCTGCCTCAGCCTCCCAAGTAGATAGGGCCACAGGTGTGTGCCACCATGCCCAGCTATAAAGCAAGAGTTCTTAACCTGGGTCCACATGTAGGATTAGGGGGTTCATAAACTAGGGTGAAAATAATCCTATATCTTTATTTTCATTTTTACCTCTAAGGGAAATTTAGTATTTCTTCAGTTATGAATGTAGACAATAAACCACAGATATTTTCATATCACAGCTACTGAAGATATATTGAAATGTTATTTATACTCATCATTACTTTGAAATGTGGTGGTTAATAGGTCTACCTCTAGATCTGGTTATGTATTGCATAAATAAGAAGCAAACTACTGCATTACAATTTATTTAAAATATTTTGATACTGTATTTCAATATGATAGATTTCCTCTATAATCCTCTGCATTTTATTTTATGCATTTAAAACATTACTCTGAGATGTGGTCTATTTGGTTTACCAGATGTTAATGGAAACAGTACCATAAAAAGTACCTGCTATCTGGTTTGAAATTATTCCATTACCTGCTCAACTCATCTGATTCTCCCTTCTACCTCCAAATTTCCTCTTCTTCCATCCTATTCTAACATAGATAAATGCCTCTAGATCAGGCAAGTCCCTCTGCATGGCCCTCAGCAAAGAGACTCTGCATTTCTACTTCCACTCACAGGTGAAATCCAGAATCTTCTTTTAGCTTAGTCTAAACTACTAAGTACTTTCATAACCTTTCTTTCTATCTAGTCATATCTGCAAGGCATATTTAT
The DNA here is from genome assembly GCA_963574635.1 of Cheracebus regulus. Lineage (NCBI taxonomy): Eukaryota > Metazoa > Chordata > Mammalia > Primates > Pitheciidae > Cheracebus > Cheracebus regulus. The sequence continues at coordinate 6,339 of CAUYQU010011145.1, forward strand.
CCCATCAAACCTTAATATCAGGCAAACCTTGAGGTCTCCTTTCAGTTTGGGGCACAAAGCTTTTTTACTGGCTCTTGGGATGATCAGCCCAGGAAGATGAGTAAAGCCAGGGCCAAGCAAAACTGGCAGATCTGGCAACACACACAAATGTAAAAAATATTGGAATTATGTGCACGGGACTCAACCAAGCATTGCGCCTCCCTGGAACTCAAGGATGTCTAGGCAAGCCAAGAACTGTCATCAGTAAGTCAAAATTAATTGCTAATATCAGAAATATATGGCATAGTTATTTCTGCAGTGACTTAATTGTCCTGTTCCATCACCCTGCACCCTGAGTTGACTACCTCCTGTGACAATAGAAACATAAAGGATTATAAAACTTACTCAGAAAGAGAAAGAAAGACGCCACATATGAGATGCCTGCCATTTGGGCCAGCACAGTCCTTTCCTGTCCCGGCAGTGTCACTAACCTTCAGAGGTTGAGTGACAAATGCTGTGCTCTCACTGCAAAGTAAAGAGGAAGCAATAGTGTGGTTTCCAGCCCGCTGAGAAACAGAGATGGTTTGCAAAAAGTAAAACTGGTTACATTATGTAGCTCTTTGATAATCACTCAAATTTGAGAGTAAAAAAGTTATCTTCATAGTTAAGTCAACAGATACAGATAAAACTAAGAAAAGATGGGCTTCAGCCTGGCTCAGTATGTGTCATTTGGTAATGATGAGAGAATTTAAGTAAACTAAATGAATAAAAAAAGCAACCAGAAATGTCCTCTTTGGGGCCCCACTTCTCCTCACTTCTTGGGAAAGGAAATGACTGAGAAATGGGAGAAGGCCCCTGGAAAACATGAACGTGGGGCGACATGAGGTGGTGGTGAAGGTTATAGGCTCTAGAGTCAGGTTGCTTGGGTTTGCATGCAGATTCTACTTTTAGTAGCTATGTAATCTTAGAAAACGTAACTTTTCTAACCCTCATTGCTAAAATGAGGATACTAATAGTATGTGCCCCATAAGATTACTGCGAATGCCAAATGAGCTGATTGATTTAAAGCACTTAGAACAATATCTGGTACATAGTAAGTGCTCAATGAATATTAGCTGCCATCATCACCATCGTGAGACATTTAAGTAAATCTTCATCTGCCCTATGAAGCTACCTTTGCAAACATTGTAACGGTGAGAAAGTTATGACAGTGAAAGGGATCTGAGCTAACCAACTCCATCTTGCTTCAAACCTCCAAGCTGCCCTTGTTCATTCCTGGACGTAGGCCAAACTAACTTTGGGAGGGGTTTAGCTTACAGTTTAATTATGAAAAAGAGGATAACTGCCCTTTCTGGAAACAAATCCCTTTCTTGCCTGGGAGCAGACTTCCTTAGTAAGACTAACAAATCAGCCACAAGATTGGAAATCATGGTTTAGGAGTCATGCAGCCAGAAGCCACACAATTCCAACCTCCCCAGTTGTTCCTAGGGATAACATCACTATCGTAAAACCTAAGTTGGTGCTCAAGGAATTTTTCAGACCCTGCATTCTGATGCACCAGCTGGCACCACCCAGGCTGATAATCTGGCTCAGCCAGTTCTTTGATCCCACCCAGGAACAGGAGACTGCAAGAAGAACCCCTTTCCATCCCCTGTGATTTCATCTCCGAAGTGACCAACTAGCACTCCCTACTCCCTGGCCTGCCATATTATCCTTAATAACTCCAGACTCTGAATTTTCGGGGAGACTGATTTGAGTAATAAAATTCTGGTTTCCCAGTTAGCTGGTTCTGTGTGAATCACACTCTTTCCCTGTTGCAATTCTCCTGTCTTGATAAATCAATTCTATCAGGGCAGCAGGCCAGGAGAACCCACTGGGCAGTTACAATAATAGGCAGTTATACCAATGTCAACCCAGGTACCAAGGGTGGCAGAGGAGTGTCTAAATGCAACAGTTGGCCCTGAACCTAGGCTAATTTAATACTACACTAGTGTTAAACTTCTCAGGAAGCTTCCACTTAAATCATATAATCACAATGTGACGTGTCAACAATCAGTGGGGCACCTATGGGGTGGTGAAAATTTGTAGGCAGGAGGGAAGGTCAGGATGGATTGGGCTGGGCCAGGTGAGTCAATGGGTCATCTAGAGAGGCAAGGGGCCAAGGTACAGTTGGGGAGAAACCGTCTAGCATAAACGGTTATGTAACACACAGGCTGTATATAGATAGCCTGTAACACACAGGCTGTACCACCTTTTGGAATAAAGTTTCAGGCTGTTATGAAAGAAGGATCTATACAGGTAGGATGGGAAGATCTTAGTGGGCTTTGCATGCAAAGCCTAAGAGCTTGGCTTTTATTAATACCTTGAAGAAGAGGGGAGCATTAAGATTTTTTTTCTTTCTTATTTTTGAGATCAACTTTCGCTCTTGTTGCCCAGGCTGGAGTGCAATGGTGTGATCTCTGCTTACTGCAACCTCCACCTCCTGGGTTCAAATGATTCTCCTGCCTCAGCCTCCCAAGTAGCTGGGATTATAGGCATGTGCCATCATGCCTGGCTAATTTTGTATTTTTAGTAGAGACGGGGTTTCCCCATGTTAGTCAGGCTGGTCGCAAACTCCCAACCTCAGGTGATCCGCCCGCCTCAGCCTCCCAAAGTGCTGGGATTACAGGAGTGAGCCATCGCACCTGGCCTTCTGCTAAGATTTTTAGTAGGAGTACAGCCTGGTTGGATTTTCCTTTTAGTTGAATTCCTTATGTGTGCATTGCTAACAGGTTGAAAGGGAGACAAGGCTAGAAGCAAGAAGGCCAGTTACAAGATTTTTGCAGTTGTCTCTATGAGCAATAATAAGGGCCTGAAGTAGGGCATTTAAAATAAAGACAAAGGCAGGATAGACAAAATAATCAAATAGTGACTCAGTACTCCTTGTGCAGTAAGCACCCTACCAGCTGCTGGATTTCCATACCTAATTAAGACACAGCCTTTGATCTGAAGGACTTGCTGTTTGTGCCATGTGGAATGGTGGAGGTGAGCAGGTAAGAACTTGACTGTCATGAGAGATATCTGAGAAGAAAGAAGGCATGTCTAATTTGGAGAGAATGAATGAGAGGTCAGTAAAATCTTTAGGAGAAAGGTGGCATTTTAAAGTAAAATTTATTTTCCTCATGAGAATTATAGTAGAATGGGGTAACAGTCTACAAATTCAGGTCTGGAAGCATCTAACTTTATCTATCTATCATCTATCTACCTATCATCTATCTATCTATCCATCTATCTATCTAATCTGTCTATCCATCCATCCCTCCATTCACTCATCCATTCTTCTGGTTTTATTCATTAGCAATGATAGTTAACAATTAGCCCCCCAGTGATGGTCAACCTACAAATATTAAAGTCTTAAGTGCAAGGCCCGGTACTATGCAAGGCTCGGGAGATAAAAGAGGTATAAAAGGGCCCTGACCTCCAGGAACTTGGGATCTACTTTAATAAACAACAGATTAAAACAAACAAACAAAAACCAGCAGCCATATATGGCAAACATGGGTCTGATATCTGATTTATTGCTCAGGCAAGAAATAACCTGAATTAATAGGCTGAACAGGCAGGGAATAGTGGCAGGAGTTCATTCAGAAAAGGCTGGTTTTAAAGTCAGTCCGTGGACATCTGGTATGATGCAAATAGGCAGGGAGGAGAAGGAAGGGCATTTCAGTGTGGATAAATACCATGCACAGAGCAGAGGCAGGGGTGTGCAGGTTGTATTTAGGGAACAATTAAAGGGCAGTCTGCCTAGGATGGAGATTTCAAACCAGCTCTCCAGGCTGCTACCTATAAAATCAGTGGGGCTCAAATTACAGGAATTTATTCACCATTTCAGTTGGAGAAGTTGGTGGTCACCCAGGGGCACCAACATTTTAAGCACATGTGGTGAATGGGTTAGTTACTATGTGCAACAATCACAAAATTTTGGCGGCTTGCAACAGTAAACATTTATTTCTGTTGACAAGGGTGGCTCTGTTCATGCGGCTGTGTTCTGCTGACAGGAGCTGGATGGTCTAGGATGGCCTTGGCTTGGACGACTTAGTTCTCTTCCACATGTCTCTCACATCTCTCTGGTGGGCTGGACTGGCAGATTTTCATGGTAACGTCAGGGGTGCAAAAGAACTAGTGGAAACACAACAGCATTTTTTAAAGCTTCTGCTTACATCATGACCACCACAGGCCTAAGCAAGCCACATGACCAAGTCCAAAGGCAAGAGATGGGTTAATATAGATTCTGCCTCTTTATGGAGGGGAACTGCAAAGTGACAGAGCAAAGGGAGAGATTAACACAAACAAATGGAGGCCATCAGTGCAATCAATAGCCATGTGCACTGAAAAGAGAATTATTTTAGAAATAAGCATTGACCACAGAGACAATCATTGCCAATAGAGAATATCCTGTACCCATAAAATATATATAACCCAGTAAATGCTATGCAATTTCTCATTCCTGGCTGTTGCCAAAATATTTTTTCTCTTTCCATTTTAGTGGCTTCATTTCTGCCAGAATTTAACATTGACAGGGTGATGTTGCTTCTTTTCTGCAGGAAAAAAAGCAGCTTTCTGTTGTCAAGAAAAGAAAAAAGAAAGAAAAGAAAAAATAGAACCAACAAGAGAGACAGTTATCTATTACCTTGGGAATTGTTGCACTGCCATTGTATCATTTGAAAGGAATGTAAAAATGTAATTCCTGAGTCAGATGGAAGGAGAGAGACAGTACTGGACAAAGAAACCAGGAATGTGCTAAAGGAAAAAAAATTCTGTTCTAGTTCCTGGAAAATTAATAAAGAGTTATTTTTCTCAGGTTGATATGCTCCAATATCAGTTCCACAGAACCATAGAAATTGCAGGTATTATGGCCTCTGATCATAAGCACTCAGGCCCAAGAAATATTTAAACAGGGACCTCTTACACATCAGGCTCTGTGCCAGGCACTTTACAGATACAGTTTTATAGAATACCTCAGGTCACTATGTGGTAGGTATTACTAATCCCATTTTACAGATGAGAAAACAGATTCAGAGTATATCCATATCATACGGCTGGAAAATGGCTGGATTCTAAGGCTGCCTTCTCACTTTTGGTTCACAGCTCTTTCTAACAAACCTAGCTAGCTGCTCATGATTTACAGGAGGCAGAGTATAAGACAGTGAATGGCTGGAGGAGGGGGAAACACCCTAAGGGGTCAGCAGGAGGCCGATCATTATTTCTTCCCTTTCCCCACTTGAGCTCTCTGAATTCAGGTCAAATTGATTCCTGCTCCACAGAGCCTGGACCTGCCCATGTAAAGGAGGCCCTGCAGTTGAGCCTCACCTCTGCATGTGTAGAACACCAAGCAGTCACACTACAAGAAAGGACCGCGGTGATCTCAGTCAAGTGCCTCATACAACAAAGGAAGAAACGGAGGCCTTGCATAGCCCTGTTGTGACTCGGCGCCTGTGATGGAGGATGAAGCCCAGGTCCCAACGCCCCAGCCTTCTTGCTCCTCCTTCCCCCTGGCCTGGCTTCACCAGGAGTTGATGAATTAACCAAGGTTGAAGGGGTTTTCAAGGTGGGTGACAACTCTTCCTATCTGTGGGGAAGGCATGACCTAGCTTTCTATGGAGGAGGCAAAAAGCATGGGGTGCAAAATAGGGCGAATTTAGCTTCCCGGACAAAGAGGAGAAAGAGAAACAGATGGGATTCCCAGGCCATCTCTTGTTTTCTAAGTGAACACTTCCTTGGGAAGGGCTATTCTTTAAATTTCTTATGGAGGGTCCACTGACTCATTGATTACAAGCTCTGATTAAAAAAAATTGCATGGAGGGGATCAGAATAGGCCTCAAAAATAGTCAGAAAGGAGGAGAGGGGCCAGGAAGCTCCTTTACCTAGACCCTCTTGGGGCCGGACACCCATCCACTGCTCACTCGGCCCACCAAGCTCAAGCGTCTCCTATCCTACTCAATAGCCACATTTTTACCCTAGTTCCAAATCACCTCCTTTCCCCTCCCATCTTCAAACTTCTGACGGATTCCTGGTGTTCTGCATGCTGTTTGATTGCCTAATTCTCACTGCCACTTTAGCCCACTGAAATCTGGGCATGGATCCATGCAGACTCCCTGGGTCACAACAGTGAACACTGCTCACTTGACCTGGTCCTTCTGTGGCATTGGGTGTGGCTGGCCATTGGCAAACGTGCTTGCAATTCTTTCCTTCCTCCTCTGACAACTCTGTCTCATTCACCCCTTTGGAAGTTCTTTCTCAGACTGCTTCTCACTGGTTTCTCTTCTCCAGGCCACTTGACATTATAATCTTCTCCAAGGTTCTGTCTTTAGCCCTTCTTTCCCTACACTGCTGCGTCTCATTCCCCATCTCTATAATGACAATCTCAAATAGATCTCCCACCCCAGTTTCTCCCTTAATCTCCAGACCATGTATCTGGTGTTGAATATCTCCACTTGAAGGTTCCTCAGGAAACTCAAACTTGAGTCTAAAGTTGAAATCGTTGTTTTCTGTTTTCACTGGTATTGTCCATTATGGCTGAATGTACCAGTATCGATGCAGACCATGCTTCACATCCAATTATGAAATCCTATCAGTTCTCCCTAAAATCTTTTATGAATTAATTCTGCCTGTTGCCATCACAATTGAGGGTTGAGTTTTCATCTGGATTAATGCAGCCCCTTTGGTCTTCCAGCCTTGTCTCTCCCTGCTATCTGCTGACAGAGTGATCTAAAATACAAAATAGCCATTAGCTTTACAGATTTTTCTTTCAGTAGCTACAAAACATTTCTAGAGGATCAGGTCCAAACTTTTTGACATGATCCCTGTGAGCTGGCCCTGGGGAATGCTTTCACCACCCTATCCTTTAACTTTCAACCTTCACAAGTACAGAATCACTTATATTTCTCTCAATGTAGCTCACCGTTGTTTCTTTCTTTAACTTTGCGAATGTTACCACCTTTGCTTAGAATCTTGTCCCATTCCTACCTGGTAAATGTCTATTCATTTAAAAATTTTAAAATCTGGGTTTGCGTCTCCTATGTGAAAACTTTCTTAACCCTTTGGATAGAAATCCAAAGAAAGGTTTGTGCTATGTCAGTGAATTTCTACAGGTTTACTTATTATATAGTAATAAAATGAATTATTTATATACCTCCCTATCGTGTAAGACCATGAATTTCAGAAAGGAAGGGGCTAGTTCTTACTCATCTTTCTATCTATGCAACAAATACTTAACAAATGCCTGGCATATTCAGGCACTGAGGCTGGTGTAATGATTTAGAACATGCATAGACTGCGGAGTCAGAAAGATTTGGGTTCAAATACTGAGCAAATTACTTGACTTCTTTATGTCTCCATGTCCTCATTTATAAAAATGGGGACAGTAACAGTAGAAACTTTCTTTTCTGACACAATTTGGGCATTAGTTGATCAAGAGAACATGTCAGGCAAATATGGGAATCATAGAAAGACTTCCAAGGATCGTTTTATTTCTACCTCAACTTACACATGCACCTTCGTTCGCCAGTCTCCTGACACAGGCGCAAGACTTTCTGTTGAACATGGGTCTGCTGCCTGGAGTCTCCTGCCACTTTCTTGGATAAACAAAACCTATAATGTCTTCTCTACAAATTTCAGGTTCGATTTCTTTAAACTGGGGTAAGAACATAAGCATTTGTGAAGCCAGTGGAACGCAGAATCCTTCAATGTTTTTGTTATCCTCCCCATCCACTCAATCTTTTACAGTTATTTTGCCCATACCTAAATTGATAGCATTTTTTTAAAGCAATTTGCTTTTATTGAGTTTTTTTCAGAGAATTCATGTTTTTATTGATATCTCTTACTTTTAAACATTGTGGTGAAAAGCATAACATTAAACTTACTATCTTAACCATTTTAAATGTACAGTTTAGTCGTGTTAAGTATAGTCACATTGTTGTGCAACAGATCTCCATAACTTTTTCAGCTTGTATCTTGTGATACAAGAGCTGGGGGGAGGGGAAATTAGTGTAAGGTAAAAAGGTAAGTTCTCAATCTTACCTTTCCATCTTCTGTGATACGTTATATGAGTAGAATCATACATATTTATCCCTGTGACTGGCTTATTTCACTTAGGTCCTCAAGGTTCATCCACATTGTAATGTATTGCAGGATTTCCTTGTTAAAGGCTGCATAATATTCCATTGTAAGTACATACATTTCCTTTATCTATTCATCTGTTGCCATCAAGTGGTCATTTACCTCTGCCTCTTGCTATTGAGAATGCTGTTGTGATGAATATGGGTATGGAGATATCTCTTTGAGATATTGCTTTAAATTCTTTTGGATCTATACCCAGAAGTGCAATTGCTGGATCATTTGGTAATTCTATTTAATTTTTTGAGGAACTGCCATGCTGTTTTCCTTTGCAGCTGCACTGTCTTACATCTCCACCAACAGAGCACAAGACTTCTAATTCCTCCACATTCTCAGTAACACTTGTTATTTCCTGTTCTTTCCATAGCGGTCACCCTAAGGCACATCAAGTGATGTCTCATTGTGGTTTTGATTAGCGCTTCTCCTGTGACGCTTGATGCTGGCCATCCTTTCATATGTTTGCTTTCCCTTTGTGTATCTTCTTTGGGGCATTCTCCGCCCATTTTAAAAAAATTTTTACAGGGTTTCGGGGAACAGGTGGTGTTTGGTTACATGAGTAAGTTCTCTAGTGGTGATTTCTGAGATTTGGTCCAATCATCACCTGAGCAGTGTACACTATACCCAATGTGTCGTCTTTTATCCCCCATCCCCCTCCCACCCCAAACTCCACTGTATCATTCTTATGCCTTTGTGTCCTCATAGCTCAGCCCTCACTTTAAGTGAGAGCATATCAGGTTTGGTTTTCCATTCCTGAGGACTTCACTCAGAGTAACGGTCTCCAACTCCAACCACGTTGCTGCAAATGCCATTATTTCACCCCTTTTTATGCTTTGCCCATTTTAACATCAGGTTACTTTTTATTATACAACAAAGTCACATATATATTCTGGATATTAGCTCCTTATCAGATACATAAGTTTTGTTTTTTGAGACAGAGTCTCCTCCGTCGCCCAGGCTGGAGTGCAGTGGTGCAATCTCAGCTCACTGTAACCTCCTCCTCCCAGGTTCAAGCAATTCTCCCGCCTCAGCCTCCTGAGTAGCTGGGACCACAGGTGCTTACCACCACACCCAGCTAATTTTTTGTATATTTTTTTAGTAGAGATGGGGTTTCAGCATGGTAGCCAGGATGGTCTCAGTCTCCTGACCTCGTGATCCACCCGCCTTGGCCTCTCAAAGTGCTGGGATTACAAGCATGAGCCACTGCGCCTGGCCAATATATGATGTTTAAATATTTTCTTACCTTGTGTAGGTTGTCTTTTTACTTTGCTGGTTTTCCCTTTGACATGTATGCAGAAGTTAAGTTTGTGTAGTACCATTTGTCTATTTTTTTAATTTTGTTGCTAGAGCTTTTTGTGTCATACCCAAGATACTATTTCCAAATCCAAAGTATTAAAGCTTTCCTCCTATGTTTTCTTCTAGGAGTTTATAGCTTTATGTCTTATGTTTAGGTCTTTAATTCATTTTGAGTTAATTTCTGTGGATAGTGTAAGGTAAGGGTCCAGCTTCATTCTTTTGCATGTAGACATCCAGTTTTACCAACAGCACTTTTGAACACTGCTCTGGCATTCATATTTCACTGGTTTACATACTATTCAACAAATGCATATAATCATAGTAACCAGTACTGTTGGCACAAGTAGGTTGGAGAATGCACAGAGCAGGGCAGACTGAGGTGACCATCATCACCTCTCTCCGTGGAGCTGAGCCACCCAGGTGTCTACAAGCCACAGTAGTCTACAAGCTCTAAGCAGAGTGTATGCATTAATCACCTCTTTTTATTTTCTGTTTATTGATGCTTTAACATCTGGGCTCTTGCTAATCCTGGAGAGACTGCCCTACCAGGGCTAGCCAATTCCTAGAGCTAGTTAAGGACTCTCTTGAGAAAAGCCTTTCATATGCATACCAGCCAATGCAGAGCCTATACTCCACGTCCTCCTCCACTGAGTTCTTGCACTAAGGCCCACTACCCGCTTTCCCTAATCACCCCAGGAGTAGGTACCAGACAACTAGGGACAACCCCCATGCCCTAGAGCTTGCTGAAATTATTCAACCTAGCCTCTCCTAAGCCTGTCCACTCTGCTTCATCCATTCCTTCCTGCAAAACCACAATAAAGCCCCGTGCCCATTTCCCCTGTGCCCTGACCCTGGTGCTTCCCTGTGCAGCCTCCCATAGTGTGGTATGCCCCTTCCTCTTGGACTCTATGAATATAAAAAACTGTCTTTCAATGCCAATTGTCTCCTGATCTGTTGGCCGTGCCATACCTAAACAGTACTGAAACTTTTAAAACTGTGTCATGCACACCGGTCTGTGGGTTAGAGGAAAGGAACGGCAGTACTTGAATGATCCAGTTTTGTGAAGAACAGGTGAGTGCTTCTGCTGTAAAGCCCTTTGGGTCACTTAAGATTGCAATCACATCTACAAGGTACTTGTCTTCACGCATGGCACATTGTAAGAATCCAATTGTCACAATTTAGTACTGAAGCCACAGCATTGAATGGTTCCTATCCTCCCATCATTTTCAGACTATCAGACCATCTGTCAAGGGATCATTTTACCTAGAGAGGGAGAAGATGACCCTTGGGTCCTGAAAGAGAAGTACAAATTAGGAGGAAAGAAGGCTGGAGAGAAAGAAGTTTCTAGACAAGCAGACATTATGTGCCAAGGCCTGCAGACAAGTCAGCGGCAGCTGTGCTTAGCACAATGCCTGGGCACACAAAACGCATACAAGTAAGTTGTCCTTTTGTTTTTAATTTAGTTTAATGTTATTAATTTTAAATTTAAATTAAATTTTAGGCAGGAATGAGTTCACAAATAGGTGGAGGATTGCTAAGGACCAGCTCTGACTGTGTCAGCATGGTGACATGAGTGGAACCGTCCCGGTTCACCGAGAAGAATGCAATGATGGGTCATTTCCTAGAGCAGAGCATTAACTGTGCATTTACAAAGTGCAAGTGCCTTCTCCATGCCTGGCACAGTGCCAGTCACTGGGTAACATTAGTGACTGGGACACAGAAGCACCCTTTGAATAACTCCACAGCACGAAGTGGTCCCTGGACAGGACACAAGAGACAGAACACAAACGAGGCCAGCAGCAGAGTCAACAGCAGAGGCCAGCCAAGGGCACGCAGCCGTTCCAGGGGCCCGTAGGGAGTTGGGTTCTCAGTATTCATTCGTGCCCAGGCCTGCTGACACCAGCTGCCTAGAGAAAAGGGTTGTTTTTATATTATAGGGGCTGCTACCTTCTGGACTGATTTGGCCCCTGACTGCATCGTGAGTCAGAAAAACCATTCTGTTCCAGTCACAATATGGCCACAGAACTTTGCTGTTTCCTCAACTGCAAAGAGGAACAATATCTAACTTCTCTCTTTCCTGAGAGGAGTCCTGTAGGGTCATGCGAATTCCCTGAAAGATCAGGAGGCCTTCCGTAAACAACAGGACCCTAGCCCTCACCTTTCCACCTGGTGGAACTTCAACACTGATCCCATCAAGTCCATTTCTCCTCTTATCGTCAGTGAACATCTACAGTGCTTCTATAGGATTCAAAGAGATCGGAAGTGCTAAAGTTGCGGCTGGAATCCAGTCACAATCCCTAATGCAGAAGACAGGAAAGGATAACAGAGGCCAATATCAAGTTCCTCACACAACATCAGTTTAAATTAAACTTCCTTTAATGAAATAAAAAACAAATGGTGCATTGCATAATATTTGTGGTCACAGTATAAAACAATACAATTAGTTCATATAACATTGGATATGGACAAAAATACACAAGATCCTTTCTTTATCTATGGAAAATTCTGCAGATCCTTATGTGCCACACTTAAGAAAGTCACCTTTTTTTCCTCTAGGGATCTGCACACATATTTATCACTGAGAATTTGGTCAAACAGTGGAGGAGAACTTACCCAAATCCCAGTTCCCTTCTTCCTCTGTTGTCATCGGTGAAGCTAAAAAAAAGTTTTCTGAAAGTAGCAAGTTGTGTAGTATTGCTTATTATTCCTGCCAAAAAGGCTCAGTCTTTGGCTCACAGATGTCAGTGACAAAATCATGGCTGCAGGCAGTCTGCAAAGCAAGAAGCAAGGGCCACCGGGGAAACAGACGAAGGTCTGGGCAGGAGGGGCCTCCTCTACCAAGATCTCAGGGAGCCCCTCAGTTGTGGCGGGGGTGAGGGAGGAAAGACACTCAAATAAATACATTTTTAAATTAAAATTCAGCCCAGTTGGTGAGTCAGAGTTCCACTGTCCCATGAAAACTCTGAAAAGTTGTTATAAAGTTGATTTGCATTTTTCTTCTTCTTTTTTTAAAGTGAAACGTGTATGTAAACATCATAAAGTAAACAATTTACAGGAATTTCGAGGCTTCTATCTGAACATAGCTTAGGCTCTTTCTGGGGCTATTTTTATGATTAGGAAAAAAAAAAAACCCAAACTTGTATAAAGTTCCTTTTTGTTAAGAAGTGCAGTTCCACCCATGTGAGACGCGGCTGGGTCCCTCTTTCATTCACACCAGTGCTACTGGTAGGAACCTCTTCTAGAAGAGCACTTATTGCAAGGGAGGGGAAGGGAGCCCTATTTGGTACAACAAAAGAGTGCATCTCGTCATGTTAAAAATACACATTCCTGGCAAATTTATATCCCTAGAAGGAACTAGGTGCTTGGTACAATGCCCTGGGATTTCTCGCCCCTTCCTTGCAGCCCCCAGGTGACAAGCAGCTTGGGCAGCCCAGCGCACACAGGGCAGGTGGGTGGAAGTCAATGCCTTAGCAACTCCAGCCCTGAACTGCAGCATCAGTATGAAAGGAAAAGGTACAGTGTGTAAGCACCCGTCACATTTATCACCATCGAGTGTCCGCTGTGACCCAGTCCATGGTTTTACACGCACCCCGGGCCACCTAGTCATGTCCAAAGCTAAGCTCCCTTTCTTCCTAGTAAGAAGGGCCTGTGCCAATAAAATCCTGAATCTCCTTTTAATGGATGCAAGGGCTCAAAGGACACTGGCTCTCACTAATACAGCACCTCTTTATATATTTGTTCTCTCTTTAATTCTCACTTGTACAATCACCTACAAGTTACATCTTCTGAAATAGCAGTCAGGATATGACATGCAGAAAATACCAAATCTAGTGCCAAAAAGGCCTTGTCCTCTTCCTCTAGTCACCTAGGCTCTGGTGGGATATACCTGTTGCCTGTCTTCCCACCACAGGCCCGGGCCAAGGAAAGGCTACCGTCAATGCAGAATGTAACGTTTCTATCACGTGCGTGGTCCCCTTAGCGGGAAAAACTCAATGGGAATCTGCCTCCAGGGGTGACTCTGTGATAAGTGCAGAACCAGCCGTGGGGGAGCAGGGGAAATGGTGAGCCAGGAGGAGCACAACTCGTCTGGCCCATGGTGACAAACAGCTGCACATGAATGGCCATCATTTTGTATTATTTTATTGCTCAAAACAAATGAATCTTTTTTTCCCCTTTGGAAGACAGAGCAGTGTTAGATCCTTCAGAGCCAGGATAAAAGCAGAGGATTGCAATTAGGGCATGAGTCACCAGTGAGCCTCAGAAAACCCCACTGGGATGCTTCCGAAAGGCTAGTGCTGTGCAGGGGGCGAGATGCTTCAGGGAGCGGGAGGCTCCGAGGGGAGAGCTTTTAAAGCAGCAGCAGAAGCCCGGGACGTGGAAGATCTCTTTCTGTCTACTCTCCTATTCCTGATGGGCACAGTCAGGCAAAGCAGACTGCTCTTGACTCCGCTCTACAGGCCGTTCACATGACAGTAAATTGTTGGGTTTCCCTCATGTCCCTATTAGGAAAGCAAACATACTACAAAGCATACCCTTTCTCACTAACTCCCTGTAGTGGATCTTAAAAGACCTGAAGGACTGAAAAGGTCACAGAAAATACATGGTGCTTCCAGGTAATTTCTGATTCCTTGAAGTTAGTCAGTCTTGCAAGTAGCAATGTGCCTTCACGTTAAAGAGCCCAAGCAGTGTGTGAAGGATGTGGCATATCTGGGGTGCCCCTGCAAGTCTCTTGGTGACCAATGCCTTTGCCTCTCACAATGGACAAGAGACAGGAATGGAGGTGGCTTCTTCAGCCTAACTTGCACCTGGCACCACTGACCCTCCCAGCTCCAGGTGCATAAAAATAACCTCCTGGGATCCCTATTCTGCTCTCCCTGGGGTCCCCTGAGGCACAGTGGCCTCACAACTTCTGGAGCAGGTGTCTGTTCCTTTCCTTGTCCCCAGCCTCCCATTTCTTGCAGCCCTTCTTACTGCCCTGGACAGAGGTGGCTGTGTATTTTTCTTCATACTTTTATTCTTAAGGCTAAGGTGGCAAGATAAGGTGCTCAGTGGAGAGCCAAATTCTAGATTCCAGGGCCGCCATCTCAGCGCTCTCACAGAAAACAAATACAAAAGAAATGGAAAAGGGGCAAAGAAGCAAAAAAAAAAAAAAAACAAAACAAGAGAGAGAGAGAGAGAAAGAAAAAGAAAAGAAAAAAAAAAAGCATTTGGGCGCAATAAGAAGTTACATATTCCAAGTTTAGATTTCAAATGTAGTCTAAACCCCTGAAAATAGCAGGTGGGATAGGGTTGTAAAAGCCACAAATCAGCCTTCAGCACAGGTCTGTGTTGTTGGTCAAGTCGGCCGGCTGGATGGCGGGCTCGGCAGCTCTCTGAACCCATGCCTCCAGCGCGGAAGCTGGCTCTCAGGCGGGCTGGCACATTCTCACAGAAGATAACTCCACATGCCATCACCCTTTCCTCACCACAACCCCGCGGAACAAAAGCTATAAACACACACAAGTCAGAGCATCTATAAACCAGCGGGAGGAAAAAAAACTAGATGAAGGTTAACTATTGAAAAGCCGCAGTTGGGAAAACACACACTCGATTGTGACATCAGAAAGTGCCGTGGGAAGAAGAGCTGTGTGCTGGTAAACATGTCCGCGCTCAGAACTTGACATGCAGAAAAGAGAGAGCGCCAAGTCCCACCTGAGATTAGAGAGGACTGGTTTTTAGTGTAACACACTTTGTTTTAAAATATCACTGTCCTCTTCTTGCCCCAGTCGCTCCTAGAACGTCCCTCCGTCACTCCCCTCCCGGGCCAGACTAGTCCATCTCCATGGACATGAGCCTGCGGCGCTCCCGCCTGGTCTCCTGAACCTCCTTCTTACAACACCAGTGGGAGCTGCAGTACCCGATGAGACACGACAGGAGCCCGATGACAGTGGACAGACCGACGCCGATCAGCAGCGGATACTTGAAGGCGTTCAGCACTGGGAGGGAGAGATCAAAGGGGAAGCCAGTCAGTGCTGCAGGGAGGCCGCCTTGGGGGCACCCTCACCTCCCTTCCCCCACTGCAGCGGATCTCCCTGAGAGGTAAGATCTCATTCCTCCTGCATCCAGCACCCAGCACAGCACTGGAGACAGGAGAAGCTCAGCCTTCTCTGTCACAAAAATGAGCAATGTCTTCCTACCCAGCTCTGCGGGGAGAATAAAAACCATAAAGAAGATTTCACTCGATGCCTTTGAATGTCAACTTGCTTTTTAGGGTTTTGGCAGAAGATTGATTTTTAAAAGTCAGTATAAGGGCACTGCACATTCAGCAGATGCATCCTTAAAAAACTGTGCATAAATCAATCCTATGCATCAAGTAACTGAAGTGTACTAAGAGAGCTATTTTAAGTAACACTATAGTAAATTATCTAGCAAAGTGAATAATCACTCCCTTGTTTGTTAAATCTGGGTTTTCATACGGAGTTACTTCAAGGAAGGAATTCCTAAGATGCAAAATATGGCACAGATGAGTTAAGTGTCAGAAATGCACAAACACCACCTAGACTCCACCCCTGAAATCCACCTGCCCTTCCCCATAGGTGCCCATGCTCCTGGGGTGGACGCTGCCACTGGGATAGGTGCCTTACATTTGCTAAGGTTTACTTTCAAAACAGTCCCATGGAAGACTAGTATTCCATTTTATGAGAGAAACTGGATCAGAAAAGCTAAGTAGTCTGTGGAAGAGCCAGGATTCTAATTTCCAGCTGACCAGTCACCAGGGAAACACTCAAAAGGTTTCTACTCATCCTCAGAGGCCCCAGGACTTTAATTCTCTCTGTGGAGTGATTTTAGCTAACATGTACTTTCTGAAGTTTTTCACAAAGGAGACATATTTCTTGTAAACCAAGGAACAACTGTCCCCACTCTGGGATGCTCAGGGAACAAAGCTCTGCCTGTCTAGTTAGCCCGACCGTGGTGTTCATCGTGGGTCAGTGAGGCTGGGAACTCACCCTCCCATCCTGGGGCTCTGTGAAGTGCCCGCTCTGTACAGTGACTTCAAGAGGAGTCTCTTTTCTTTAAGAAGAGAAACCAGTAGTAGCGAGAGTAGTAGGGCCCTAAGCTATAGCCTCCCCTATCAACCTGAACTCTCTCTCTCAAGGCTGCTCTCTGCCTGTGCCTGGTAGAATCCATGCCAACCCTTGGACACAGTAAAGTGGGTTTCTATACATTTATGGAAGAGGCAAAGCCTTGAGAATGTTTCTAGTAAGTCTTGAAAATCATTTCTCAATGGTGGCTCCAGAACATAATAGCAACGTTGGGGCCACAGCAAGGGCTGCTCTTTCTGGGTGCAGGCTCAGCCCAAGTATAGAAAGAAACCAGGACGTGCTATGGCACATCTCTCAAACTGTGGCCCCCTGGGTTCTGTCAGCTACAGCCTGGCACAGAGAGAAGACATTTCCAAACACTGAGAAATGTGGGTGACATGCTTACCATCCATCTTCACAGTTATAAAAACGGGCTTGGAGTGGATCTCAGCCTCCTTCTGCCAGGAACCTGTTGGTGACTTCACCCATGGAGTCACGGAACAGTAGTAGTTGCCAAAGTCCTGGTCCTCGGAGCCATGCACTTGCAGCAAGAATTCCAGCACACTCACGCGCTCCAGGCTGAGGTCGCTCTTCCACTCCCTCTGGGAGGTGGTCACAATGCCCTTCCGATCCAGGGAAGACAGGAGCACAGGATCCTTGTCCAGACCAAAGGAGTGCACCACAAACCAGGACACATCGAAGGCCATGTCATCTATGGAATAGCAAGCCAAAACCCTGGAGTCAGTGCAACGGGCAGAAGTCATACGTATGGCCGCCGTCCATGTATGCGGCCCTTACTACGTATGGCAAGCAAAGCACTACATGCCTTAGGTCTCACTGAATCCTCAAAAAAGCCCTATGATGAGGCACTATCATACTTTTATTCTGCCATTATCACCAGACTATATACCTGCTCAAGGTCATGTAGCCAGCAGGTAGCAGAGAGTGCAGCTTAACCCAGGGGGTACAGCTCTGGAGCCCAGCCTCCTAACCACTGCACTGCCGTCACCCAGACTAAGGGGCCATAGGAAGAAGAGTCAGGGCCAAAAACTGTCTCCCACAGAGAACACAGATCAGAAAGCTGGTATGCGGGGACACTGCAGGCTCTGCTCCCAAAGAAAGCAGCTCCTTTGACATTTCAGGCAGAAGAACCCAAGACTCGAAGGACACTAAAGTCGTATGGAACAAAATGTACATAAAACGAACTGTACCAAATACAGAGTTGTAAATAGTTTAGCTTTTATTGTGCACTATGGTTTTTCTTTCCTTGCAGAAGTGCTTAAGTTCAAAACAAGAGGGGAAAAAAATGTCAAACTGAGAAAATGGAACACAGTTTAACAGTCCCAGAGAGTAATACTGAATCGTAAAGTACTCTGCAAAACTAAGGTTCTAACAGCCTCAAATAAATTAATATGGGTGTAAGAGAAAGAAGACTTTGGCACAAGTGGTAATTCTCATGGAATGTGAAAACAGAGCACACATCATAAGCCCTTGACCTCTTCCCTTGACTGGTACCAGTCACTATCAGTTGTGTCGGCTATGAGATTCAACCAGCAGCAAAGGACAACGGCCACAAGACTGTTTTGTCTTAAATCCACTTGAGAAAGCATTTTCTATAAATGTCAAATAAGATAATTTTTGCTGAACAAGAGATAACATTTATTCATTTAGTAAAAATATGCTAATAACCTCAAAAAACACATTATATGGCAAATAAATTATTTTCAGATGCTTACATATTTAAAAAGTAAGCAAAACTAAAAGCAAGAATTTCTATGAAATTATCCAAATGATAATTCCTTCTCAGCTCACTCTAAAGATGGACTATCTTATTTTTCTCCCATTGACCCGCTGTGACACTTGAGTAAAATTTTTTTTTGTTGTTCCCAGTGTCTCTCCAAAGAAACCAGCTCCCTGAGGGCAGAGGAAGTATCGTAAGCAGCCTCATGCTCTCACAGGGCCAAGGGCAGAGTGGACACCTGCATCTCTCTCATGTCTTGGTGAAAACTCTGAACTCAGTGCTTCTGTCACCTGCAGGTGCTGGGTGGTTGCTGAGGGCAAAAAGCCAAATCAGTTTCCCAGACTCTAAGCCCTGATGCCCACTGCACCTCAGGGTGTGGAAGCCAGACTCCAGGGCCAGGCTGCCTGGGCTAGAATCCCGGCACCAGCACTAATGAGCCATGTGACCTAGGCGAGTTTCCCAAGTTCACTGAGACTTCGTTTCCTCATCTGCAAAATGAAAATGACAACACCCAGGGTTAAATTAACTACATGTATTAAAATGCTTAAAAACAGCACCTGGAACACAGTAAGCGCTCAATAAAAGTTGGTCACCATGAACACCATTATCTCCACAGCTCAACACACATGCTCCTACACACAGACCTGCTAATGGGAAGGGCATTACCACTTGCAGCAAATGCCATTGGTGGCCAGTCCACACCAGCTGGCAGGCTGAGCCTCTGGGCTGCAGGTGCTGGCTGTTAAAACTCACACACCTGTAGCCACCCCCTGGGGGTTATGAAACACTCTCACTCCTTGGCCACTCAGCCTGTGGACAATGACTGACTAGTGAAGGGGCAGAGAAGCCCAGCCCCCTTCCCTCCATTGGGCCTACTCTGCGGAACACTCATGCTCCAGAGCTCCCCATGGGGAGGTGAACTTGACCCGAATGAACACCTCTACCTGCCTTCTTCTCCAGCTCCATCTCGAGTCCCTCCCTCCCTCAGTGTTCTCCTGAGAGCCCTCCCTCAATCCATCACTCACATGCTTGTCTGTCTTTGCTTGGGGAGAACCTGACCTAAGATACTGCCTCGGAAGGGCCACAGTCTGCTGTCCCCACTCCTGCTCCACACAGAGCACCTTGGCCCACACATCATTTACACAATGTGTCCTTCACAAAAGAGCATTCCCTCAGAGCCCACAGCATGTGTGAGGAAAAACTAAATTACAACTTGTGTTTAATAATTCAGACTCTTCCACCCACACAGTCCAAGAGTGCAAAGTTCTGAAAATTGTGATCTCAAAGATAACAGCTACCTATAGCTTTTGCAATTAATTACACTGGAGGAAAGGACTTTTCTATTAAGGGCACAACTGGTGACCTATTAATTTACTGAGAAAGAGCATTTAAAGGATTTATTTTTGTATGCATCATAAGTGAGCTTTTACGGCAAACATGGGATTGCATTTTTCCAACTTTGGAAAAGGATTTCCCTCCCCTTTCCCTGGCAGTCTCTTCTACTTTTACCTTCATTTTCTCTTCTGAATCCCACTCTGTCCTCAGTCTTCCCCATCTCAGGTAGAGGAGCGGCTTCCCATTCCTCTTCCCCTGTGAATGGAGGTAACCAACTCCACGGATGTAGATGGGATTCTTTCTTTTCCTTCTCTAACATCTCCCACAAATTCTCCTTCTGTTTCCTACCTCTAAAGATCAACCATGTTCAGCTACCCTACTGGAGCCCATTTTGGCATCAATTAACTAGTCCAGGGGTCAGTAAACTACAGCCTGCAGGCCAAGGTTAGCCCTCCACCTATTTTTACAAAGTTTCACTAAACCCAGCTATGCCCATTTGCTTACATTATTATCTGCGGCTTCTTTCACACTACAATGGCAGTGTTGAATAGCGACCACAGAGGCTATCTGGCCCACAGAGCCAAAATGTTTCCTACGCAGGTCCTTTACAGAAAATATTTGCTGACCTGAACATTCCACTGGAAGTCCCGCAGGAGCCAGATGTCCACCTGGATGGTGGCAGTATCCAGGCCTCTGCTTCCAGACACTAGTATTCCCCAGTCCCCCGCTCGGGGGCTCCCTGGATTCACTGCAGGCCACCGCCCTTTGGTTGGCGCTTGGCCCTTCATACAGAATGGAAAGCTGCTTTTAGTTTCTTCCCCAGGGCCACACTTCCAGAGGCCTCCACATAGAAACTTGTGACCCCTCTACAATTTGGCCTTTTCAAGGTGCAGATTTCTGCCAGCAGCCACCGCTCTGTTTGTGATGGGATGGGGCCATACACAGAGTGCTGAGGGTCAAGGCATGCAGGAGGAAAGGGAAGCCCGTAAGGAATTAGGTTCTTCACGAGTCCTCTAGGAAAAGGCAGAGGTGGGTACAGTCCTGCTCAGTAACAGAGATCCCCTGAGTGTACTGAATGTTCTTTCAAGTCTTAACAGTCAAAGAGTGAGAGAGGACATCAACTGGTCACCGAATGGGATAAGCAGAAAAGGAGTAAGACTGATGGGTCCCACAACTCTTAGGCATCCTGTTGGCAATGCTAATATTTTCTGCAAAGAAAATATTTATAATGATTTCCTAAGAATTTTAACTACAAGAGCACCCTCTGGCCACTGGCTACTCCTCTGCTCTGTATGTCTTCATAGCATCAATTGCTGTGATAGTACAGAGCACTTTATTTCTTGCTTCTGTCCTCATCTAGGTTGCAAGCGCCATGAGGACAGACTTTGGGCATTTTGTTCACTCCTCTATTCCTAGCATCTAGAGCGGCACTTGTAATCCAAAGGAACTCAACAAATATCTGAATGAATAAACGAATGAAAGACACAAGAGAAGGAGCTAGACTCTGCCAGCAGGTTTCGAATCAGCCTGAAACAGTTCTGGAAGTGACCCACTAACTGTCTTGACAGCTCAGATTCAAATGTGTGGATGCATTTCCAAACCATCTAGAGGGTAGATGCATCCACTCAACAAGTATTTATTAAACCCTTAATGAGTACAAAGTACTGAGCCAGGCAGTTAGGGCATACATAGATAATCCTGACCCTAACCCACATTGGTGTAAACAGTGCAGATGATATGAGAAGCATCTACAGAAAGGAGTATGGTGAAGGGGAAAGGATGGAGTGAGGTACCTGGATCCAGGGCTGCTCCCTCGACAGTGATGATACAGAACAATTTGATCAGATCTCCCCGGATGACTGATGGTGTGTCCGAATGCACAGAAGCATTAAATATAGGACCTGGAAAAAAAATAATGCCAGTCTCATTATTCTCTTTCACACTTTCATCAAATTCTATTATTTGCGCTCTAAGGGGCATCAAAATGTGGTTCCCTTTCTGGGAACTGGTCTAAAACTCACAAAGTAGGTGTTTCAAGGCTGCCTCTCTTCTATTCAGAGAGACATAGGCATTAGGCACATCCCAGTGAGCTTCATCTTAAGATTACAACCAAAATGGAACTCTTCCTAAGAGTTAACTTTTGCTCTGGCTTTTCTTTCACTTCTTTTCTGATGACCACAGTGGCCTCATTTGAAAGCTGCCCTGCACCCTGGAACAGCCTGGGCTGATCAACATGGTTCAATTCTATGCTTGCTTAGAGATCAAAGGAACAGGGATTGAAGCAAGAATGCTTTTGGTCTCAATGGAGTGAGTGGCTTCATTCACTGCGCTGGGTGGTGGGGAAAGGGACCCTGTTACCAAGAGGCTGAAATCTGGTAAGGAGACAGACATGCCAGTAACGATGCTTCTGTAAGGTGTGGTGGGGAGCACCCAAGGCACAGCTCCAGCCTGCCAGGGAAAATGGAGGCAGCTTGCATATGCCGTTTTTTGAGATGGAATCTCACTCTGTTGCCCAGGCTGGAGTGCAGTAACATGATCTTGGCTCACTGAGAACTCCACCTCCTGGGTTCAAGTGATTCTCCTGCCTTAGCCTCCTGAGTGGCTGGGATTACAGGCACATACCACCAGGTCCCGCGAATCTTTGCATTTTTAGTAGAGACAGGGTTTCACCATGTTGGCCAGGCTGGTCTCAAACCCCTGACCTCAAGTCATCTGCCCACCTCAGCTTCCCAAAGTGCTGAGGTTACAGGTGGATATGCCTTTAAGAGATTACTCAGGATGGGAAGGCTGTGTGTTGTAGGGTAGCAGGGAGTATATGGAAACTTTTGGTACATTCTGCTCAAAAACTGGGAACCTAAAACTGCTCTAAAAAATAAAGTCCGGGCTGGGTGTAGTGACTCATGCCTGTAATCCCAGCTCTTCGGGAGGCTGAGGCAGATAGGTCACTTGAGCCCAGGAGTTCAAGATTAGCCTGGGCAACGTGGCAAAATCCCGTCTCTACAAAAAATGCAAAAATTAGCTAAGCAAGGTGGTGCACACCTGTAGTCCCAGCTACTTAGGAGTCTGGGGTAGGAGGAGGACTGTTTGAACCTGGGAAGTTGGGGCTACAGTGAGTCAATGTTGTGCCACTGCACTTCAGCCTGGGTGATAGAGCAAAATCCAGTTTCAAAAAAAAAAAGTTTAAATTAAAATAAAGTCTGGTAAAAAAACAAAGAAAACAAAAAACCCTACCCAGACAGGATTTGTCTTACAGGCCTCCCTGAGAATGCTGTAGGCAGAATTATTATTTTTAACTCACTTATGAATTCCTCTTAGGTGAGAGCATTTCATAGCTTTCAGCTTAGCTGATCCTAAGAGTTCAACGTTTACTTTATCCCAATTCCTAAAGTCTAGGAACAGGCACACCTAAAAGAAGTTCACAGAACATCAATGCTATGGGACTCCCCTTGGGTGTCCTGGGAAGCAACGATTGAAGGCCCTAGGTGCTGACTGTAAAACTCATTAAAAGTTAAGAATATAGGGATTACTACTTCTTGTTCAGATTGCCAGAAAGAAACAAGTATCCCAAAGTACCTTTTTAAACTTGCAGAAGAAATGACCATGACATTGAGTAAGATGATGAAAGAGCTGTATTTTCATTTTGACATGACTAATAAGATGAATGCATCAGATTGCTTTCCTAACCAAGAATATAAATAATTTGTATTTTCCTGGGAGAAAGGTGCAGGATGGTTGTAGAGTACTGAACTCTACAGGGTTTAGGCAGCTCTGGATGGGAACTGCTAAGAGTTCTGATTATTCAGGGAACAGCAGTGGGGTACGTAACTTTAAGGGGATAAACAACTGACCAAATAGCTGTTCCAGGAAATGGGGAAGGGATGAAAGCAAAGAAGACAAGGAAGCCTGACCTACTTTTGTACATCATCCCCTTCAATTAACTCAGCTCTCAGCCCTGGCTCCCTCAGACCTCATACCCTGGACTTGCTCTGCCTGGAGCAGCAAGGTGGGGCAGGATTAAGCCAAACTGCCCTAAATTGGCGCTGTGTGGTGACCGGGGACACTTATACCATGGATGGCCATCTGTGAGTGAGTACAGGTTAACAGCAGCCATGGTAAGCAAGGGGGGGTCACATTTTCCTCACATTAGAAATTCCAAGGTAATAAACAGAACTACACTGAGGGGCTTTTCTCGTGTTCAGGCCCCTTCTATGAGAACATAAAATGACAAACCTTAAGAAATTCTCATGGATTTATATTTCTACTTACTTTGAAGCAGCAAAGACGACTTACTTAATTCGAACAAATTTCAGTTTTTCTTTATATTTCCAAAAAAGCCCAAATACCTTCTAAGTCATGTTACAGTTCTCACTTCCCCTTCTGAACGTGGGAATCAACAGAGCATTTGTGCTGTGGCTTCCAAGGCAGACAAGGATTGGGGAAAAGGCCTGCTTTGTGGTGAGCTATTCAAAGCAGTGGATTTCCTCCTAATGAAATCAGCAGCTCACTGTTAATATGGGTCATTATCCCAGGCTTAGAAATATTTTCATTATGGTCAATTTCTGTGGTAATGCTGTTTTTGTGAAGGGATTTGTCTGGTTAACTTCACAGATGACAGACGATGGTACAGAGAGTTTAAATCAACAACCAGAGTCACTAGGGGTCCCGCAATTCCTAGTCTGCAGAGAGTATGGGAACTACTTAACTTTTAAATACAAACACTGGCATATACCATGGTCCAATCTGGGCCTCTAAAAAAAGATGTTAGTGGCAGTTTTTTTAATGAAATAAAAATTACAGACCATCTGCATGTCCGTCAGTAGGGTAATGGCTAAGCAAATTCTACTATGTAAAGTCATTAAAGGTGGTATTAATATTTACCTAGAATTGGTTACAATATAGAAAGTGCTGATCTCATAACACTAAAGAAAGAAAAGCAGGTCCTAAAATTGTATATACAGCTTGATCTCAAAGACATGAAGAAAATATACAGGAAAAAAATTCTAGGAAGATGAACAACATAAATTAACCGTCTCCGGTCGGAAGATGAATGAGTCTCTTTTCCTTCTATGTTACTATATTTTCAAATGTTCTATACTAAGAAAAAAAATTATTCTTTTAAAAAGCCAAAGCTTACACTATCATCTTTAAATACCATTTTCCCTCTTGACACTTGGAATCAGTAAAACCCAGCACTCAAGAGGGCCCGTTGGTTTTCAATATCAAAAGGCAGGTGCCCTGAAATCAGGGGACAGGAAGGTGAACACTGGAAGGACCTCTTCGCTGTGTATCTTAAGGTATGCCACTGTTTTTTAGGAAGCAAACGCTGTTCAGTCTGAAATCAATGGTTGCTGGTGGCTATTCAGGGCTACAGTATTGTGCTGAGTGCTGAATTTGATGGCAGCTTCTCCTAATTAAAATGTGAACTGGCCATGACAATTCTGTGGATTAAATAAAATAAAAACCTTAGGCAATCTATTCAACCTGGAAGCTACAGTGGTTTTATCTGTTATGCTGATATTTAAAGAATAGAGGAACAGATTCAATATCCATTCCTCACCCAGAAATAGATACAAAAGACTTTGTGTCTCTCCTTTTCTAGCTAAGAGTTTAAAAGAAAGATGAAATAACAAATGTAAAACAAGATGGAACAGAGTCCTACAGACAGCAAAACAAATACACAAAGGACAAAAACCACATAATCAACTCATCTCAATAGACACTGAAAAAGCATCTGACCACATTCAATACCTTTCCATGACAAAAATACTCAACAAACTAGGAATGGAAAAAAAAAAAAAAAAAAACTAAGAATGAAAGGAAACACACTAGGAGTGGAAGGAAACTTCCTCACTCTGATAAAGGGCATCTGTGAAAATCCTACAGTGAACATGATACTTAAAGGTGAACAAGACTGAACACTTTCTGCCTATGATCAGAAACAAGACAAGAATGTCCACTTGTGCTGCTTCTACTCAACACTGTACTGGAGGTTCTGGTTGGGCAATTACTCGAGAAAAGGAAATAGAAGATACTCAGCTTGGAAGGGAGAAGTAAAACTGTTCAGTAGTTCTATTCACAGAAGACATAATCTTGTATTTTATAAGTTAGAACAAATCCCCAAAAT
Source organism: Cheracebus regulus (assembly GCA_963574635.1). NCBI lineage: Eukaryota > Metazoa > Chordata > Mammalia > Primates > Pitheciidae > Cheracebus > Cheracebus regulus. The sequence goes on from CAUYQU010011145.1 coordinate 32,026, forward strand.
TTAGAATTAGAATTAATAAACAAGTTCAGCAAGGTCACAGAATACAAGATCAACATACAAAAGCCAGTTGTGCTTCTATAAAACTGCAATGAATAAACAAGCTGAAAAGTAAATTAAGAAAACAATTCTATTTACAACAGCATCGAAAAGAATAAAATATTTAGGGTACATTTAACCAAAAAAAAAAAAAAACAAAATTTGTACACTGAAAACTATAAAACACCATGGAAAAAATTTAAATACCTAAATAAATGGAAAGATATTCCATGTTTATGAACTGAAAAACAATACTGTTTAATGGCAATGCTTTCCAAATTGATCTACAGATTTAACACAATCCCCAGATTGTGTTAAAAAAGTCCCAGATGCCTGGATTCTAGAAATTACCAGGCTGATCCTAAAAGTCACATGGAAGTGCAAGGGATCCAAAATAGCCAAAACAATCTTGAAAAACAACAAAATTGGAAGCGTCCAACTTCTTAATTTCAAAACTAAGTATAAGGCTACAGTAATCAAACCACATGGTACTGTTGTAAGAACAGAAATCTAGATCACTGAAATAGAACTGACAGTCTAGAAATAAACCTTATACTTATGATTAAATGATTTTTGACAAGGGTGCCAAAACAAGTCAATGGGGGAAAGAATATACTTTTTAATAAATGGTGTTAGGACAACTGGCTATCTCCACACAAAATAATAAAGTCAGACCCCTTCCTCTTACCACATACAAAAATTAACTTAACATGAATCACAGCCTAAAATATAAGAGCTAAAACTATAAAACTTTGGAAGAAAACATAGGTGTAAATCCTCACAACCTTAGATTAGCCAATAATTTCTTAGGCATAGCAAAAACACAAGCAACAAAAGGGGGAAAAAATACAGATAAACTGGACTTTATCAAAATTCAAAAGCTGATATTTCGAGAGACATCACTAAAAAGTGAAAAGACAACCCACAGAATGGGAGAAGATATTTTCAAATAATAATGTTCATGGCAGCATTATTCATAAAAGCCTAAAAGTAGAAATAGTCTAAATGTCTATCAACAGATGAATGGATAAACAAATGTGGCATATCCATACAATGAAATACTATTCAGTCATAAGAAGGAATGAAGTACTGATACCTGCTACAACATGAGTGGACCTTGAAAACCTTATGCTAAGTGAAAAGAAGCAAGTCACAAAAGCCCACATGTAATATGTTTTAATTCTTATGAAATACTCAGAAGAGGCAACTCTATAGAGACAAAGTAAATTAGTGGTTGCCAGGGTCAGGGCCATGAGGGTATGGGAATGATTACTAATGAGAGTGGAGTTTCTTTTTGAGGTGATTCAAATTTTCTGAAATTAGCTAGTGGTGATGGTTGTACAACTTTGTGAATATACTAGAAACCACTAAATTGTACACTTTATATGGTGAATTTTGTGGTATATGAGTTATATCTCAATAAAGCTGCTATTAAAAACAAACAGATACACAATAAAGGAGGCCTATGCTTTCTCTGTTCTTTCCAAATCTAAGTGCTTAAATCAGTATTTACCCTTTATTAATTTAAAGCTCAAGAGACGTTAGAAGATGATTTCACTATATACCATAAAAGGTTATAACAATACAAAATAATAGAAAACAAACTTTATTAGAGTCTAGTTTACCTTTAATATAAATGCTAATCATCTAATTCAACAAATATCTTGCATTCATTATACTGAATTTAATTGATACCTGAATTTTTACAGATGAGTATTAATTTATACATTCACAAATTTCTAACTAAAACCCAGGAACCCAGGGCAGAGTTAGTGAAAACATTTAGTCTTAAACTCACAAATGATAATCCTTCGCATTGATATTCTAAATAAGATTGGGGCTTAAATACTTTTAAATCATCTTCCTACTGAAACACACACATACACAGACAGGACGTTAAAAATCTTCCACTTTTGGCAAGTCATTTGACACCTTGGGAGGCTCAATTTCCTCCTCTCTTTCTTTATACTCCACCATGTTCCCTAAAGAATCTGGAGTAGCTGAGCTTCAGTTCATTTTCTTAAAATGAAGGCAGAAATGAAAACATACATTTGTCCAAAAACTTGTACATGAATGTTCATAGCAGCATTATTTTATAATAGTCAAGAACTGGAAACACTCAAATGTCCACTGACTGACGAATGGATAAACAAAATGTGGCACATCTATACAATGGAATCTTATTCAGTCATAAAAATGAACAAAGCACTGATACATGCTACAATATGGATGACCCTTGAAAACATTTTGCTCCAAAAATGAAGCCAGATACAAAGGCCACATATTATATTCCATTTACGTGAAATGTCCATAATAGGCAAAATCTAGAGACAGAAAGTAGATAATGGTTGCTGCAGAATGGGAAGAGGGGGATGGACTGTGAATGGAGGGTACTGGCTACGGGGTTCAGGTTTCTTTTGGGGTAATGAAAATGTCCTAAAACTGGTTGTGGTAATGATCACACAACTTTGTGAATATATGAAAAGCCACTGAATTATGCACTTTAAACAGGTAAATTGTATGGCATGTGAATTGCATCTTAACAAAGCTGTTTTTAAAAAGGAAGGCAACTGATCAAAACCCTAGGGTCTCTTCTAGCTCCATCTATGATTCAACACGGCTCCCTGCTCACCTGAGGTTTGGAAGTCTATCTCAATAGGATTGGAGAGACTGGTTGCTGCTTCTCGCCAAAGGCTGCCCCTGACAGGAGACCAAGCTGTCACCATGCAGCGGTACAGCCCTGCGTCTGAGACCTGAGTCTGGTACATTCGATAGCGGAACTCATCCTCCTGCACTTTTTCTAAAACAACGCCATCCACCCGTGATGCATCTGTCCAATTCTCCAGCTTCACCACAGAATCCTGGTCCAGAGAGATGATGTACTTCGTTTCATTGGGACTGGAGAGGTCGCCGACAGGCTTCTCAGCGGTGATGAGAACAGAGTAGCGTGGTGACTTAATATTCTTGGAAGATACTTTGCAAGTCATCTCAAATGTATTTCCTGCAGCAAAGAAAGGCTTTGGCTGCCTCGCCTTCACTACAAGCACAGAATCTGGAATGAAGGACCAGAAGGATGTGATTTCCAACAAGATCAGTTAAAATAAAAATGTTACAACACTCACTGGGGTAGGTGGTGGTGTGGAGAGGAGGGGAGAAGAGGGACAGTGGGGGGCGGGAAGGATGGGGAGGGATAACACTGGGAGAAATGCCTGACGTGGGGTAGGGGGGAATGGAGACAGCAAACCAGCATGGCATGTATGTACCTATGCAACAATCCTGCAGGATGCAGGATGTGCACATGTACACCACAGCCCAAATACAATTAAAAAAAATTTTCACTGTAAAAATAAATAAATAAAAATGCTACTAAAGGTAAAATAACAGGAAATAGAAACTTATTTGCAAATTGCCACACAAAAGCACCTATGAAAATCTGGAAACTCGGAAAGAGAATCACATGTATCTATAAGCAGGCTGAAACCAACTCATTGGAAGTAATAGTCTGAAATGAATCAGGGGGTGTCAGGAGAGAGGAAATTATGGTAAGAACTGGTTTAAAGGATTTTTAAGTTCTTGAGAAGTTTCATCAGGAAAAATCTGGAACCCGCTACTGGTGCCCCACAGGATGCAAGGCAGAGGGCACTGCCAGCAAGGTGGGAAAGACATGGTTGAACACAACACTGTAACATCCAAGCCAGGCTCCCTCCCCAGGGGTCTGCTAAGTGCAGGGAAAGTGCCCCTAGCTAAGCCAGCCTGCAGGGAGGAATACAGCAAGGGAGAAATGAGATCTCTCTGTTTAATCATATGATAGTGAAATTATAGAACAGATTTATTGCTAAAATGACTGCAGTGTATGTATTTGCAGATCTAATAATTTCCACTTGGTTAACACTTTAATCTCAAAAACGCTGTTTTAACATTTTGAGAAGTGTCTACGGCTACACTAACTTTAGGTTTAAGCGGATTACTCCCTGCATCTCTGTGAAAACAACAATGCCAATGCATGCACACACTGGAATTCATCTATTATAGCCGCACAATGTCCAGTACTTGGATGGTACTTAAATATTTGTTGAGTGGATGAATAAATGAATTAGATACATTGCTTTTATCCTTTAATATGACGATTAATCCTATAATCCAGTTACAAGGTGAGATTTTTACAACAGATTTTTTGGAACACTTGCTCTACCAAACCGATTAGCAGAACATATATAATATGAACTCACTCCAGAACCACTGACTGCTCAGCTTCTACTGAGCCACGACATTCTTCCTTGATTTTCCTGTGAGTTCGGTCATTCATTCATGAATTTAAACATGTATTTATTGACAGCCTCCCATACTTCAGCTACTGGAAATATAATGGTGAACAAATAAACACAAAAATCCCTCCCTTTATGTGCTAGTGAAGGAAAACAAATAAAATAAACAAGTAAAATAGATGGTATGGTTGGTTAGAGGGTGATAAATGTTTAAGAGAGAATAGGCAGGCAAGGAAGAGAAAACGTGGATTTGTATATGGGAAAGGAGGTGTGTGTGTCACAAGTGTAAATAGAGTGATCGGGGGACATCTTCACTGAGAAGGCAACATTTTAAAAACAGCCTGAGCTGGGTGTGGGGGTTCACGCGTGTAATCTCAGTGATCAGAGAGGCTGAGGTGAGAGGACTGCTTGAGGCCAGGAGTTTGAGATCAACCTGGGTAACATAGCAAGACCCTGTGTCTCTAAAAATAAAATTAAATAATTATCCAGCCACAGAGGATGTGTCTATAGTCCCAGCTATTTGGGAGGCTTGAGCCCAGGAGTTTGAGGCAACAATGAGTTATGATGGTGCCACTGCACTCCAGCCTGGGTGAGAGGGCCTGGGTGAGGGAGCAAGACCGTGATTCTAAAAAAATTAAATTTAAAACAAATGAAAAGGACCTGAAGGAGGTGAGGGAGCAAGTCCTATCCATTTTGGGAAGAGCATTCTAGGCTGACGGAACAGCAGGCAGAAAGCTACAAGCCAGGAGCACACCTGGTGTATGTGAGGAGCCTGGAGGTGCAGAGTGGCTGGATGGAGTGGGTGCTGGGGAGCGTGCTAGGTGAGGCCAGAAGGTAATGGGACCAATTGGTACAGAACATCTAAGCCCACTGAGAGGACTGGGTTTTGCTCTGAGTGAGATGGGGAGGCTTCAAAGGTTTAGAGCTGGGGAATTTCATGACCTGACTTATATTTAACAGGATTGTTCTAGCTGCCATGTGCTAGGGCAGAGCAAGGAGACGAGCTGGGAGGCCAGGGATGTAATCCAGGCAAGCGTGGTGCAGTAAATGGCAGAGTGTGAGAAGCAGCCAGATTCTAAGTCAATTTTAAGAATGAGGAGTCAAAGATGAAGGTGTGAGCTGAGCCACTAGAACAATGGTGCTGGAGAAGGCTGGGAGAAGATTGCTGGCAGATGTAACGGGAAGCATCCTTTTGAACAGAAGTTTGAGATGCCCATTAGTCAAGCAGTGTCAAAGCGGCAATGCAACATTGAATCTGGAGTTCTGGAAGGAGGTCCAGGGTAGACATGTAAATCTGGGAGTCACTGGTGTCTAGATGGTATTTAAATTCACGAGATTAGAAGTCATCACCAAGACGATGAGGTTAAATGGAAAAGGAGTCCACGTCCAAGGACTGTGTCAAAAGACTATGTCCTGAGGTAGTCTAATGTCCAGGGTCCAAAAAATGAACAGAGCCAGCAAAGGAGGCTGAGAAATGGCTAATAAAGAAAGCCCTGAGAAGACCGTGTCCCACAAGCCAAGGGAAAAACCACAGTACTCCCAGGAGAAGGGAATCACCTGTGTTAAATTCTGCTAAGTCAAATGAAATAACTGACAAGAGGATTTTCCAATACGTTGATTACTGGCCATCTTACCACAAGCAGCAAAGGGAAAAGCCTGATTACAGCAGCTACCAGAGGGAATGGCAGGAGAAAAATCAGAGACACGGAGTATATGTACATCAAATATTGTTGTTATAAAAGGAAAAAGGAATAGGTAGACAAGCGGCTGTGGGAAACAGAAAGATGGATGAAGAAGCAAGATCAAGATTAGTTTAGCATAAAAAAAGGCAGGGGGGCCTGGCATGGTGGCTCATGCCTGTAATCCCAGCACTTTGGGAGGCCAAGGCAGGAGGATCATTTGAGGCCAGGAGTTCAAGACCAGCCTGGGCAACACAGTGAGACCCTCTCTCTACAAAAAAAAAAAAAAAAAAAAAAAAAAAAAATTAGCCAGGCATGATGGTAGAGGCCTGTAGCGCCTCTAGAAGACTGAAGCTGCAGTAAGCCGTATCATGCCACTGTATGCCAGCCTGGGTAAGAGAGCAAGACCCTGTCTCCAAAAAAAATTTAGCTGTATGTGGTGGCAAGCACCTGTAGTCCCAGCTGCTTGGGAGGCTGAGGTGGGAGGATCACTTGAGCCCAGGAGATCGAGGTTGCAGTGAGCTACAATCACACCACTGCACTCCAGCCTGGGCAACAGAGTGAGACCCTGTCTCTAAAAACAAAACTAAAATTAAAACTAAAAATACAACCTCCACTTCCCATCCCCCAGCAAAAGAAAAACCCAAGGAAACCTGGATCTAACAGGACATTGAAAGGCCAATGGGAAAGGTCCAGAAGGGAGAGAATTACTGAAGATGTAAGAGAGCAGCCATGGCCTAAGTAGTGAGAGGGGCTGGCCTCTGCCAGGACGCATGCGGGGGTGGCCTCGGCTCAGTCCTGGGGCAGTGTGAATGAGAAGTCTGCTGATTGTTTCTACTTTTAGGAGAGTAGGAAGCAGGACCAACAGCTGAGAGAGAAGCTGTGGGAGGAGGTTTGCAGAGACAGAAGGTGGTATGCAGTAATCACTTAGGAGAGTGGGGAAATCACCAGACTAGGGAGACGCAGAATAATTCCCAGGCAGTGCCGAGAGCCCACTTGTCACAGGTGACCCCTACTTTAAATGGAGCCCAGTCAACACATTTGAATGTTTCTCTCCAACCACATTAGCTCTGTGGGCACAGGTTGGGAGGCTGCAGAAAGCTGCTGTGAACTGGGTTGTGGTTTGGCCAGAGTCTAATGCAAACAGACAGGGGCAAGGGAGCTGGGGGGTATGCAATGGCGTGATTACAGCTGACTGGGAATTTAGGCTAGGTAACAATAAGTGACTGTATACCTTACCCCTACCTCCCAGCCTTAGCTCTGAGGATGGAAGGAGGTGCTATCATAATTACACCAGGTGTCCACTGGATACAAATGGGCACCCTAGTGAGAGAGACAGGAAGACACACGGGGAGTGAAGGACAATGTCAAGATTAACAGATTGTTGGCCCCAGCAGGGCTAGGGGATTATTGCTGGAGTACTACAGGGAGTGGTGTAGAAAGACAGGAGGTATGTTTAGAGAACAGGATGCTTGAAATGGAGACTGTGGAGGGGTTTCAGTTATCAGAAGGGAGATGGTCTAATGTAGCATATAAGCTTGGGAGTGTAGGACCAAAATAGTATAGAGGACATGATGACTAGAGAGAGGAGGACAAGCACCTGAGAATGACAGGATTAACTGTATTAGAGTTCCCAATGGGGTCTGCACATAAAATCACTGTGGGAGCATTTAAAAACTCCAGTGCCCAGAATGCATACACTTCAGACCAACTAAAATAGAACTTCTGGTGGAACCTGCCCGATCTCGTCTGATCTCAGAAGCTAAGCAGGGTCGGGCCTGGTTAGTACCTGGATGGGAGAATTTCTGGTGAAACAAAGCACCAGCATTTTTTTTTAAAGTTCCTAGGGTGCTTCCAATTGTGACCTAGTGCTCTACATGGGTACTGAAGTTAGCAAGATGGGAGCAGTGTCAGGCAGAGTGGCTGTGAAACAAAAGCTAACATGTTCAGAGAATGAACAGAGGACCTAGGCTGCAACAGGCAACAGCAATGAGAAGAGGCAATGTGGGGTGATGATGACATGAGAGGAAGCTGGATATTTTTAGGAGTGAGCGAAAATGGCCTGGAAGCTGCAGAGAAGACCAAGGAGGACACCTGCGCCACCTCTAGGCCCAGTTACGAGAAGTGTGGGAAGAAAATGGACAACACTTAGGTGGGCTCTGGGGGAAACTGTCCTCAGAGAGGTAACTATTTCTCCAACAGAAAGAGTGTCCTCAGAGTCATCATGTTTAATGCAAGAAGGAGAAAAGGAACATTCAGAGGTAAAGCTCAGGAAACAGGAGACTTGGCTGATGACAGTGAGTTTGAGAGGGCCCTCTCTGGGGCTTGGGGATACAGGAGGGGTGACAAGAGAGTCCAAAGAGGTGTAGGGAGGTCGCATGGTGATAAGTGTCCAGCACACGCATTCCTAGCGTAAGTGATAACCTGCAGAGGGTGACTGTGCATCTGAACACACAGCGGCATGACTTAAGCAAAGACAAAACAAAAATGAATAACAAACAAGAATAAAGTTCCTACCTTCTAATGCCCAAAATATGTTAACGGGCTTGGAGAAGACATCCTTGCTTTTCACCCAGCTGTTGTTCCGCTGTTTGGTCCAGGCAGACACAACACAGTAATAATTGCCTCTGTCTTCCTCTGTAGTCCTTTGGATCCGGAAATTGAACGTGTCTATATGTTCCTTAGAAAAAATAAAGTCTCCGTCCTGGGCCCGCTGCTTGCTCCTCTCTCCGTATTTCAGCGTCCAGTCCCTGTCCATGACTGCGAGCAGCTCGCTGGTCACCACATCGTCGCTGCGCCGGTTCATCCTGTAGTACCAGGAAACCGTGAATCGGACATTCGCCTCCCCACTATTCATGTCCACCACCCGGCATGCCAGCTCTGTGGGGTCATCCGCAAACTCGGGGACCTTGGAAGCATTCAGGTACACCTGGTAGTCTGGTTCTGAAAAGAGAGAGAGAGAGAAAGGCCAGGATAGGAAAATAATTAGAGCAACATGGCAAGAACTAGCAAAAGGAATGAGACAAGGATTGCTCTTGTTTTAAGAATTAAATGCTTCTGCCAGACTACAGAGACAGCAGTCAGTCATTTCATTGGATCCTATCCAATGAAACAGTGTTTCTACAAAACCTATAAAACACCACGTCTCATACCTCCTACCTAAGAAAACCTCTCAAGTGCAGAAGCCCAATATCCTAGGCCAGTCTTGATCTTTCCATGGCCCTGGGGTCTGCTGTCAGTTTCCCCAAGAGGTTAAGGTCTTCTGAGAAGACTCTCTTAAGAAGCTCAGTACCCACTCCCTACCAAGATTGCTCTGGAATGCCAAGCAAGCCCACAGACTGGAGCAGTACTGGAAAACTCCATACAACAGTAAATTCCAGAACTCGAGGCCTGTGAATCGCACAGTGGCTCAGCTTCCTGTCATCCTTGGCCATGCCCCAAATGCAAGGCCCTCAGGTCATCATTCCCCCTACATACTTCTGTCCTCACTTTACTGTTCGTCTGACTTTTTCTGCTGAATCTGTGTTCAGTGTGTAACTGGGTTTCTTCTTGGATGTTGTGGGTTCCTGGCCTCCAACCTTTTAAAGAATAAGCTGTGGGGCCGCTTCAGCTGCACTGTATGCTCACAAAGTGAATATCGGACCCAAAAAGTGTTGCAGAAAGGTGATTTTATTTAGGTAGAGAAAAGAGAAGGAAAGGAGACAAAGAGAAAGGCTTCCATGAAGAGATGTGGAAGGGGATTCCGAAGGAAAATCCCAGAGGGAGTTCCCACCATGTGGGAGGGGATTCCAGAAAGTCGGAAATGTGGCGCAGGTGAGGGAGCGCTGACTTTTATCCTGGGAGAAACCCCCACCTTCTCCAAGACTCTGGGCCAATGAAAGGAGTTCCTTAGAACTTCCGCTGGAGTGACTGGCTCTTAGTTTCTTCCCGCGCAAGTGAAATTCAAACATAAACTGTTGAATCTCCTGGATGGAGAGACATGGGACGGGGGCATGGCACTGGGAAATTCTTGCCCTTAAAGCTATGCCCCCTCATGGACCCGGAAAGAGAACACATTCCCTCAAGTGGTCAATAAGCACTCCCATCCTCAAACTCTCCCACAGACATTCTTGTTACTGCCAATGTGACTTGTGTCATGAATCTGGCTCTAGTGAACACCACGTCCTTTCAGGGAAGGGTGGGAGGGAAGCTAGCATTCTCCTAGCATCCGTTTCCTCTGCCACAGTCCTGTTTTCACTGGGAAAAAAACCCCTCCTTCCTCTGGCGTTCATTGCATCAATGTAATCCATTTCTGCACCTCCGTGGTTCTGTCCTCCTTGGCCCCAAGGCTTCCTCGACACCTGCCAAGGAGTTGGTGTTGGAACCTTTTTGTGGCTTCCTCTCCTCTCCCCCAGCCTCTCTACACCTGAGTACTTGAGGTTCTCCAGTCTCCACACAGTCTCGCTCCACTGTGATGACCTGTTTGTGATGCACTGCAAGCTGCTGCTTACCCTTCAGTGTCACCTGGATGGATCCTCTGTGCTTCATAAGCCATCATGCACTCTTGTATGCAGTTATCCCATTCCACAGTGACTCTTTGCTTACAGTCTCATCCTCAAGCTCCAAATACACTGCCTTGTATGCAATAGGCACTCAATAAATGTTTACAGACTTAACGCCCAGGCTTTTAGAAAAGGCTACATTTTTCTTCTTCTTCTTCTTTTTGAGACAGACGCTCACTGTGTCTCCCAGGCTGGAGTACAGTGGCGTCATCTCAGCTCACTGCAACTGCCTCCCCGGTTCAAGCGTTTCTCGTGCCTCAGCCATCCAAATAGCTGGGAATACAGGCACATGCCACTACACCCATCTTATTTTTGTATTTATTTAGTAGAGACAGGGTTTTGCCATGTTGGACAGGCTGGTCTCAAACTCCTGACCTCAAGTGATCTGCCCACCTCAGCCTCCTAAAGTGCTGGTATTACAGGAACAAGCCACCCTGCCTGGCCTATAAAAGGCTACATTTTTCTTCCATCGCACTTTGCCTTCTGGGAGAGAACTAATTCTACCTAAACAGAACTTTCCATTTATCGACACTATCTTTATCTGCATCACTTTGATCAAAGTTTAGTTTTATTTAACATTGTTTTTATTTATGACATACAGATTACAAACTGCTGAGGTCAAGGAACTTTTCTTGTTATTTACACCTCTAATGGAATTTGTAACATCATCATGTCTCCAAGAATGATTCAGTGGGCCAGGAAATGGAAAGAACTCAAAATCTCAACTCCTCAAATGTCATCGTCACAAATATTTAATTGCTTGTGCCCATCCATGGGCATACATCGTGCTGTGATGTGAACACTTTTGAGAAATCCACAGGCTGTAGGACTGCCAGGTCTGGAAGGGAGGGCAGCGGCCACCCTAACTACTCATTTTCCCGGCTTGTGTGCTGCTGCACTGCTAGGAGATGTCCTGCCCCTGGGCACAGTGCTAACATACCACACCACACATCACCCTAGCAAAATCTGACAGAAGGATACACACCACTGAACTGCGCTTACACCACCAGACACAAAAGATAAGGAATGCTCAAATTACTCCACATCCAAACTTTCATGTTGAATTTAGGATGCAGTAATGTGGGTGCAGAGACAACCAAGTCCATTTCATGTGGAAAGGACAGATTTGCACCAGCTGTGCATAGGACAACTGCCCTGGAACACTGAGCACCAACTATCTGTAGGCAGCAGCAGTGGCGGCTGTTACTTACACGGAGACTCAAGTCCATTTCAAGCACAGCACATAAGACCCTTCCTGTGTGTTTCCTCACAACCCTGCACGGCAAACTGTGAGGCAGCAGAGAGCAGTGGTGAGGAGCTGAGGTCTGGAGCCAGACTGTGTTCGAATCCTGGCTCTGTCATTTACTTGCTATTAACCTTGGGTAGATTACTCAGATCTCTGGTGCCTCACCTGTAAAAATGGGGATGACAGTAACTAGCTCATAATGGTACTGTGAGGGTTAAGAGTTAAAATATACTGTACTTTAAGTACCTAGACTGGTCCCTGGTGTGTGTGTGTATATGCAGGTACACACATATTCATGTACACATACATGTGTATATATTTGTGATTACTATCTGCAGTTCCCATTTCTGAGGGGAGAGCTTTAAAGAAGTTAGTGACTGGCCCATACGGCTTGAAAGTGGCAGATGGAAAGAGACCCCTATATTCCTTCTACCACCTGTCAAGTATATCCTTATTTCATGGATGAACCAAACTTACTGTTTTCTAAACTTGGTATTTTCTAAGTTCCACTGACTGACAATGTGATCTTTAGGAATGCTGACTGCGGTGCTGCCATGACACTAAGTTACTGCCACAGGGAATCTGACCCAGAAGACAGCTCCCTGCAGGCCATCGCCTCAGCCTAACTGACCAGTGTGATCCAAAACACCATGAAGCTGCCTGTGGGAACTCCTCTTCTGTCTCCTCACAGGTGACAGACCCTTTGATCCTTCATGGTTTACTTCCACTCCCGTGCAGATTCTTTCAAAGTGGCACCTTTTCAAAGGCTGTCAAATTATGATGAAAGACGGTAGATGCTCATTGCAGCATTATTCACAAGGGCCAAGATACGGAATCAACCTGTGTCCATCAACAGATGAATGGATTTAAAAAAAAATGTGGTGGCTGGGTGCGGCGGCTCATGCCTGTAATCCAAGCATTCTGGAAGGCTGAGGCAGGTGGATCACCTGAGGTCAAGAGTTTGAGACCAGCCTGGCCAACATGGTGAAACCCCCATCTCTACTAAAATACAAAAAAATCAGCCAAGTGTGGTGGCATGCACCTGTAGTCCCAGCTACTTGGGAGGCTGAGATAGGAGAATTACTTGAGCCTGGGAGGTGGAGGTTGCAGTGAGCCGAGATTGCACCATTGCACTCCAGCCTGGGTGACAGAAAAAAAAATATGTGGTATACTTACACAATAGACTACTGCTCAGCCATAAAAAAGAACAAAATCCTGTCATTTGCGACAACACGGATAAACCTGGACGACACTGTTAGGTGAAATAGGCCAGGCACAGAAAGACAAATACCACATAATCTCACTCATATGCGGGAGCCAAAAAGCTGAGTTCATAGAAACAGAGAGTAAAATGGTGATTATCAGAGGCTGGCGGGTGGGGAGGGGAGAACACTGGTCAAAGGACACAAAATTTCAGTCAGACTGGAGGAATAAGTTCCAGAAATCTATTGCACAGCATGGTGACTACAGTTAACAACAACGTATTGTATACTTGGAAACTGAGAGAATGTATCTTCAACATTCTCAGCACAAAAAATTATAAGTATGTGAGGTAATAGGTATGTTATTTAGCTTGATTTAGCCACTCCACAATGTATACGTATTTCAAAACACCATGTGGTACACCATAAATATATACAATTTTAATCCATCACTTGAAAAAACATGGTAGAGTGATTTGACTCACCTATTAGTGGTCAAATCACAGAACACATGAAAAAGGTGGTCAAAACTAGCTCCTGTGCCAACCACCTGGGCAGCTCTCTCTCTCGTCCTACTCCCTGGCCAGCTCACACCCCCAAGCTCCCTCCCCAAGACATGAAAACCCAGCTCTTCCTTAGGCTCCAGACCCAAGCACTGGCCTGAGCTGAGGTCTGGGCATTCTGAGTGGGCGGCCATGGCATCCTGAGAGCAGCAAACTCACAACCGAATTTACCTCACTCCACATCTGCCTCTGCAAACACACACACACACACTCATACACAGATACACACAGACACACACACAGATATACCCCAAAACACACACACACACACACACACAGAGCTAGCCCCTCCTCCAAATTTTTCAATAACTGTTCCTGCTACCACATCCCCGCCATTCATTCCCATGGTGAAAGGTGTGCCATCTTCAACACTCTTCCTTCCATTCCACCTCTCCACACTAAGGGTTCCTGAATCTCGCACATTCTACCTCCTCAATGTCTCTTCCATTTCTTCCATCAGTTCCCAGGCCTGAAGCATAGTAGACACTTTATGACTATTTGCAAATAGAAGTAAAAACCTCACAAACAACACCTTCATCCTGGCCTTCAGTCCCTCTAGCCAAGACTAGAATAACAACCTCCCAATGCCACCTGACAAGACTGACATGACTGCTGGGGCACCTGCTCCACAAACTTCCCACGGTTTCCTCCCTCACCTGCTGAGTTAAGAAAATGCTCCCTAACCTGCATTCAAGGCCCTTTATTGCATGCACCCAACCGCAGCACCCACCGCCTTCTCAATTCCATTCAGATGTCACCAGTCGCCCCTCCCTAGCTACTCCTATGCTTCTAGTTTCTCTGCCTTCCTTCCTGCTGTTCTGTCTGCTTCAGTACCTGGGCCACCTGCTCAGTAAGTAGTTTTAAAAATGACTAAGAAATGCTTTTATTCTACTCCATTCTCCACCTTGAAATGACTCTATCTAAATCCTATGTACCCAAACAGCAGAATGAGAGTTATGGGGGCCTTGCACAATGTGTGCATATAGCTACAGGAATTCCAGCTTAGAAGGAAAGAAAAATCTCTTCATTGACCTCAACAGTTGGTTTCCTCATTCTCTCTTAAAAGTAACCTTAGACCTCAGAAAAGGAGGCCTCAGTTTTAATGTAAAAGCAAACAAAAACAAGTGGATTCTTGGCTTGTGAACTTATGAGGGGCAGGTTCCTTTGAACTATCCACCAGCCTTGTAGGTCAACTTTAGACTTACATTCCTGGAGAAGATATGATTCCACCATGTCAGAATGGTAGGAATAGGAGTGGGTTCTGAATTCTTTCACCAAAACAAGGTGCATGTATAGAAAGTGTCCTTTAACATTGTTTCACAATTTAAAAAATGGTTTGCAGAGATTGTGCCCTTTTTCAAGGCCTATCATGTGCACACTTCTGTGTATTCTCTCCTACTCCTCCTTTGAACTCGTGTGCCACACTCCTACTTTGTATTCAACAAATCCCACCACCTGCCAAGCTCCCTGCTCTCTAAGGATTTTATGTGAATACTGCCTTGAACTTTGGTTATTTGTATGTATGTCTTACGGGCCTTCCACAGGACTCTTCCCAGGGCCACAGACTGCCACCTTGATTCTCTGCATGTGCAGTGCATGCAGTCCCTTGTACTTAAAAAAATACTAACATACTGGCTGAATTGAACTAAATTTAATATTTTGCATTAAAATGCTCATTTTGGGCACAAGCATTTCACCACTGATTACTGCTACATTCTGCTTGGTCTCATCAAGAAATCAGCTAAGAATGCAATGATGGTTATGTTTAAAAAAATGCTTATCAGTAAAGATGCATACTAAAGTGTTTAACAGTGAAATGACATAATGTCTGGGATATACTTTATCCTCTTCCAGAAGAAAAAAGTATGTGTTTCTGTGCGTGTGTCTGTGTGTGTCTGGTGTCTGGAAGAGGGAAGAGAGATAAAATAAGATCAGCAAAATATTGATTATTGTTGAAGTTGGTGGTTATTTCTTCAACTGGGAATATTTGTACATTTCTATTTTTAAAAGTTAAAAACAAACAACAACACACATTGTAAGCCCTCTCACAGAATACTGAGGCCAGTCCAAGTGCGGCATCACTAAAATTCTGAGAAGCAGGCATCTGCTTCCTAATCTGGATGCCAGGAAGGTGTCTGCTCGTGTCCACACCATCTCCAAAGCTGCACACAGACTCCAAAAGAGTGATCCTCTCTGAAAGAGAGGCTTTAAAAAGAATGGCCCATTAAACTCCTTTGTCACGCTTTCAGAATCACTGGCTAATTTGTAAAAACAAGTATTGTGTGTGCACTATGTACAGAAGCCTGATCTAGAGATTTTCATACAAAATACCTCCTTTTACTCTCATGACAATTTCATAAGGAAGGTATCATTATTCCCATTTTACAGTAATAACACTAACAACTAGCATTTATCAGGGCTTTCTATATGGCAGGCACCATGCTATATACATTCCTTGTATTTTCAGTTAATCTCCATAACAACCTTATAAGATTGGTACTATTTTCATATACATTTCCAAATGAAAAACAAACAAAAAGCAAAAATGAAGCCCAGAGGAGCTAAGGCAGAAGACTAAGTCCTTGCACAGTGTGTGAGAGCAAAATTATAGGGTAGGCTTTGGCTCCATGGCCTGGTTCTGACTATGATCAAATGTACAACCTCCTTACATACCCAGGTTATTAATCTTTCTCAAAGCCTGCTACGTCCCAGAAGGCAAGAGTGATGACAACAGCTGAAGCACTAATCCTGAACTGTGCACAACAAGACCATGTTCTAATACCCCCTCTGAAACTTAGTTAAGTTGGCACAGCTAATTACATGAAGGGTTGCATGCAACAGTTAGAAGAAACAGAAGGAGTGCTCAGCCTCTGCTGATGTCAGGTTTTACCACTTTGAATTGGGTAGGTACTTTAGAGGCAGCTGAGCATATTGACCAATTGTCAAAATGATGCCATGATCATTATTTGCATAACAATTAAATATTCACCAACATTTAACCAGTCAAGTACAAATAAGGAGCTATTGTTGTTGGGAGGGGAGACTCGTTATCTTGCTGTTACAGAACCATTATGAGGATGTATGGAGCACTAGCCATTTCAGAGCAATAAAAATAACATCATTTGAATGCAGTATCTATACCCTGCACCCAAGGAAATACCTGTGAAGGGCTGGGCGCAGTGGCTCATGCCTATAATCCCAGCACTCTGAGAGGCTGAGGTGGATGGATCATCTGAGGTCAGGAGTTTGAGATCAGCCTGGACAACATAGCCAAACTTGTCTCTACTAAAAATATAAAAATGAGCTGGGTATGGTGGCAGGTGCCTGTAGTCCCAGCTACTTGGGAGGCTGTGGCAGGAGAACTGCCTGGACCTGGGAAGGAGAGGTTGCAGTGAGCCAAGACTGTACCGCTGCACTCCAGCCTGAGCAACAGAGCGAGACTCCGTCTCAAAAAATAAAAATAAATAAATACTCATGAAGTTTTTTTTTCTCCATCCTCATTTGCTCCTCCCAGAGAAGGAAAAGTAATTACCAGCCTTATGGGTAGGGGGAGGAAAAGGACTGGGTGTGGTCAGCTCAACCCCTTTCTCTAGCTCCTCTTGGGAGCAGCTGCTTCCAGGACACACATCTTCCTAGTTCCTCTACACTGGGCCCCTCCAAGCCCTAAGACATACTCTTATGTCTTACTTGGTTAAGAATTTGGTGGGGGAGACCCTCAAACACTAACAAATCATCATCACCACCACCAGGAAAATGCATTGAGCACTTAAGAGCAGGTACTGTGCTAAGTACTTTATATGCATTATCATATTAAACCAAGAAAACCAAAACTTACTTGGAAATGTTCATCAACACACCCGAGGCAACATACCTAGAAGGTGGTGAAGGAGAACTAACACAGGTCTCCTGACTCCAACACTTGGCCATGTGCTCCTCTGCCTTCCAGAATAATGCTGGACAGACAGCGGTAATAGTTATCCTTTAAAAACCTACAGGTCTAAATTTTATCTCCTATAAATGGCCCAGAACTCTAAGGTTTCTACCAAGTACTTAGCAGATTAACAGCTCCTTTTAAAGAAAATAATTACCTTCCTTGCTGGCACACTGCCGGAAGAGGGGCCAGTCCTTTAGTGGGGAAGAATGCAAATCAGGTTCTTAAGACTGAGCAGCAGAACTCAGGTCTGCCTCCTCCGGCTCTTATATCCAAAGCCTGTGGAACCCTTTCCAGTTAACACCACAGAAGTCTGGTACTTCGGGCAGAGAGCTCAGCCATGAACTGATTAGAATCCAACTCCTGCCAAAGGCTCATTTAAGACATCTGATAGCAGAAGGAGATGGCTTAATGTGCAGATTAACTAGCCATTCTGCTAGGTTCTCTGTTTTAGACATATACTAAATTGGATCAACACAATGCATCATTTGTCCCCCCGTATAATTCAGCTCTTACAGAAACTCCTTCACACACTTAAGATTTATGTCCACGGCTTTTATAAAGGGTGGATATAAGGAACATCCATTCAAACAATAATTTAGGGCCTTTTGTAAAAGAACAGTTCAAAGCATTGTCCATTATGTTTTCCAATGTCCCAAAATGAAAAAGCACATGATAAATTCAATGCCAAGAGAAAGTTTGTCTCTCTGAAAGCGTTTATGTTTTCCTTCCTCAGAAGAGAACTGTATAATCACATCCTTTTTTTTTTTGTCTCAACTCTTCAGAACTTCAGAGGCAAATTCAGTGCTCAAATATAATAACTAATTCATACCAACCACCTTGCAATATCTATTCTTTTACCCTTTTGATCTTGATTTTATTTTTATGTCTCCTGCTTTAAAATGTACTTCATTTTGCAAGCCAATTTAAATCTTTTTTCTTTCCCTTCAAAGTAGGGCATAATTTCTAAGTAAAAGAGGTTTTTTTCTCACCCTCTAAAAAATTATCATGATCCTCTCAGTAGCTCTGGACTTGCCAGACCCATTCACGTCACTGCCCTGTCTTCCTGTTTAGCACAGTGGAACTCTAGAAGACCCCAAACAGCTTCAAACCCCTCACCTGGCTCAGTACACCAGCCCCAAGCAAATGAAGACAAGAACTATCCAGGGCTATGCTCTGGAGTTTCAGGAATGAAACTCAGTCTCAAGGCCAAAAATACTTTCACATTAAACATTTAATGCATACAAAGTCCTTAGTCCAGTGTCTGGCACACAG
The DNA here is from genome assembly GCA_963574635.1 of Cheracebus regulus. Classification (NCBI taxonomy): domain Eukaryota; kingdom Metazoa; phylum Chordata; class Mammalia; order Primates; family Pitheciidae; genus Cheracebus; species Cheracebus regulus. Next base: position 50,764 of record CAUYQU010011145.1, read on the forward strand.
TAGATGCTCAATAAATGCTCAATAATTATTCACTTTAACCTGTCAAGTGGCAAAATTGAGTTTTGCATCTTACCTGTGTAGAGAGCCAGCTCTCTCAAGAACTCTTCTGTGACAACATTCTAGAATTACACGACCTAAGACGACCTATATAAACAGAATGCTTGGCAGGTTGTCTGTCTATCTTTTTTAGCCACTTCTCAGTTACCTTATATTAGTCCCAAGTTGTATGTGGTACGGGATCCACACCCATACACATGCATGCTACATATCTAGAGACAACCATGGAATGTCAGGCCAGGCTCATTGGCTTCTGGACAGAGTCCAGTGGGTAAGTCTCTGAGAAAGGTCTGCTGCTGTGCTCATACCCTACCCACTCCTGACAAGTGTCCAGGCAGCTGTAATGGTCTGAGTCATAGGCACAGGGAAGGAGGAGAAGACTTAAGAGGAAGAAAAGAGAAGAATGCAATCATTTTTCATAACACTCACACTTTCATTAGGTTTACTCAGGGGCAAGTATCTCTGAATATCCTAGGAGTTGAACATCACGGCTTTCTTAGCAATGCTAGTTTTCTTTCCTATGCACATATTTTAACATAATCCATGTGTTGGTCCTAGTTTATTTACCCATTCGGCTAATAGTCACTGAGTGCTTATTACGTGTAAAGCACCAGGGAGGGTGCAGGCTCTGTACCTGTCAGCGTCAGTCAGGGAGAAGCACACTGGTGACTTTCACAGTGGTGGTGGCACTCCACAGGAAAACAATGACAGGATCCTTAGGATAACAGCTGGGCTTTTTCCACAATTCAGTCTATTTCTTTTCACTCTCTGGAGAACACATCCACCAATAAATCCCTTCCAGTTAAAGGAGCCCATTCCTCCCAGAGCTCCCCTCCTGTTGTCTGACAGTCCCTGCATCTCCCCCCAGGTATGCCGGGATCAATGCACAAGTACTTCAAAGAAGTCCTCAAATTGGAGTGCAAGCAGCACTTTCAATAAAAAAAAAAAGTCCTCGAGCTGGGGATTCAGAAGTTGAAGGGGGAGCGGGCACGGAGAGCCAGTGCTGGGATTTGACAGCACCACACAATACACCACGGATCAGAGCTGTGAGACAAATTCAGCTCCAGAGATGAAAAATCTTCTTTTGCTGCTGACAACATCTGTTTTATTTTGAAGGTTGCTAAGGAGAGTCCTAGCTGGGCCAGCATTGTTCCAGTTCAGTACTTCATAGTGATTCTCCTGCACGGGGTTCAGACAGCAGGAATAAAAGCTCGCCGGATAAACCCCGCTTCTTTTACTTTTCAGATATCAAAGGATCACTTTGCTAACAGGGCTGATGAACACCCTGACTCGTCTCCATCGGAATTGGATTGTCCCTTCTGCTTACTCTCATTGCTCTTCTTCTCCCTGCTCCCTCTGTCTTCACCAGCCAACTCCCATCTTTGCCAAATAAAGCCCTCTTAGGAAAAAGAAGACAGTGAATATGCCACTAACCCAAGAGGGGACTTCCATGCAGAGCTAAGGAAGAGATAAGTATATGAGTTGGAGGTCATAGCAGAAGAATCAGACAGAGGAAATGATTTCCTGGCCTTTAAAGATCTGTTTTGCCTGATAATAATCACAGCAATGCCAAATGCCTTCATCAGGGCTCAGGCATTCATGTACGGTAGAGAGGCCAAAACAGAGAAGAATCTGACTGGTAGGTCCGTCCCATCTCTGTAATAGTGGGGGTGGGGAGCAAAGCTTTCCACACCCAGCTTGACTCCATCCCTCCTATGATTGCTTGCAATTAGAAGACATCACAAAAATTAGGAAAAGTTCATGTAAATTTTGTCCAGAGGGCAAACATTTCAGGAAACAAGAGATAGGGGAAGAGGAGCTTAGTATAAAACAAGAGGACGTGTCCAAGATCTTCACATATACGGCAGGCTGTTATAAAATAGGTGGCAAAGTGGTCAACGCTTGAGAGCCACTCTGCTCTTCCACTGGGAAAATCATATTTGGGGTGAGAGCATCCACAAAACCAGCCTACAAAAGCAGGCAAGCCCTTGACTTGTAACTGGTATATGCAAATATATTGTGGGATTCCAGGGTATGTGATATGGGGGCAAAAAAGAAAACACTTTCCAATAAGTGAAAGAATTCTCTTTCAGCACTGGGCTTTGGAAAAGCACCGGCTCCTGCCAGGGAGCACCTAGGAGTCTAAGAGAAACAAACGCAGAATGGCAGCGTTCTTCCTCCAACACAGATTCATTTCAAAGGGCCACTCAGCAGTGCCCTGACCCTGCAAATGTCGACAACAAAAGGAAACTATATACTCACAAATGAGGGTATTGAGACAACTGAGGCCACATTATCTAAACATTTCCCTTCCCAACCAGATTCTATTTCAGCCAGTTTTGCTTTCACCCCCAGTTTGGGATCTATCTGGGCCAAAGTACGCATGAACCAACTGAAATAACGTCAAAATAATGCAAAGCGCAGAGCCTCCAGAGAGAACTCCTTCAGATAACTCTGAGGAGGGGTTAAGCTGGAAAGGTTAAGAATCATTCTCCAAACCACTCACCTAGCCAGGTCACACCCACAGCAGCTGGGGAAGACACGGCCTCTGCCACTTTGTGCCAGCTCCTGTTGTGTCCGGGTGCCCACAGGGACACGTGGCAGAAATAGTAGCCGGAGTTTTCTTTGCTAACATCCCGAACCAGTAAATGGTAGGAGCGTGCGTCCACATGACTCAAAGCAATGTGAGGTGAGCTGTGCACCAGGGAATCACGGTCAAGCCGCGCCAACACGCGGGAGCCAGGCAGGGTGCTGTCAGGAGTCCTGCTGAAGGACCACGTCACCTCAGGCCGGACGTCATCCACTCGGTCTGTTGTGATGTTGCAGGTCAGGTCCAGTTCCTTTCCTTCAGCCACAGACACGTTCTTGGGCACAGCTGCTCGCAGAACTTGAAAATTAAAAACAAATACATCTAGGTAATCCAATCTGTTTCCCCCTTCTATCCTCCACCTTCTTCGGAGCATCTCCTTTTAAGTTCTTATTTATGGCATTAAAGTGAGAAGGCTTTGTACAGTTGTAAGTGCTTGAGAAATACTTCATGAATAAATTAACAAAACATATGACTTTTCTTTTTATTTTATAAAAACAACAATAGCTGAAAACATTTATAGACACCTGCTATATATGCCAGGCAGTGTTCTGAGTGCTTTAGACATAATAATCCTCAAAACAACCCTAAGAGGTAGGTACTATTATTCTTGTTTTACTGATGAGGAAACTGAAGCACAGAGATGTTAAGTAACTTGCCCAAGGTCACAGAGCTGGTAGGTGGCAGAGCTGGAATCCAAATTCAGGCTATCTGCCTTTAGGAACTCTACTTCACTGCTGTGCTATCCTTTGATAGGCAGTCTACGGAAGACTGCAAAACTAAAATTATACTTTCTCCATGTGCATGATAAAACTTGGGTGATTTTACAGAGGAGGAAGGCTTGGTTCTGACTGGTACATATTGTTAGTTGGGGGCTAGGGAATAGGACAGCAGAGTGAGGGTGGAACTGTCTTCGGGATAAAAGGGAAAAGTCCTAAACAGAAGGGCCAGGAAAGTGAAACTAGACAATTTTCCTTGAGTCAAGTCTTCAAAATGTAATGTACTGAGAGTGTCATTTATTTTTTAGACATACCCACCTAAAAGCCAATCATAAAACATATTAGAAAACTAAAATACAATGATTTTTAGACTGTCTGCATTACTGTCCTTTCTCATAATGTGGATAATTAAAAGTAGACTATATTTAGATGAAGTACTGAAGTATTTGGTGTCACAAACTCAAGGCAGATCTAGTTCCAGTATTCCCTTGTCAAAGCTTTCACGTGGAAACATTTTATTCTATTCAGAAGATTCTAAAAGAGCATCTGTAATCAGAGTAGAAAAACATCAACTTGTGAAATGCCTGGGGAACAATTACTTAGATGACAAGTACCAGGCACCTCCCAGGGGATTCAAGCAAGTCACTGGCACCAACTGCATGGCTCTGGCCCCAGTAAGCTCAGGGACCCAATTCAGAAAAGACCCAACTCCAAAGCCCATTCTCTTCAGCTTCATATGAATATGTCCAAAGCCTGACAATATTTCAAACAAATATTTCAAGTCAAGTTCAAGATCCATCTAGACAGGAGACAGCAAATGAGGTGGGCACAGTATTAGAAAAGAGAATTTAAAAGTCCAATTTCTCCTTCCACCTCTTCTCCTAATTCTTTCTCTCCCTCACCTCTTTAAAGGGGCCAAAAGTAACCTCAGGATATCATTTGAGAGGACTAAGTATGGAAACTGCAGCCAGGGATCTGCAGTTTGAACCATTCTACAGTCAAAGCTTGTGGCCAGAAACCCTGGAATCCTGCTGGAGTCACCTCTGCCAGGACTTCAGCTACTGGAAGTAAAAGACGACTCAGGAGGGAGTCAGGTCAGTGAAGAAGTACTTAACAAGCAGCTGTGGACTGTATGGATGGAGAAAACACAGTCTCAGGTTCAGAAAATATTGGCAGGGATGTCTCTTCAGCTGTGTAGTTCACTTTGTAATTTTCTCTGTGTAAGTGGCTCAATATCTTGTCACATCACTAACCATAGGTCCCACACATTCTGGATTTGGGAGTTAACTGCTGGGAGACAGGATGGAGTAGGCTAAAGGGAAAAAAAGAACCAGTTCTAAGTATTTGTAATGAAAGAAGGGACCTCAGACAAAGCCTGTGGTGGAGCAGGCTCTCTGCCCCTGAATACAACTGAATGCATAAATCAGACACAAAGTTTGCAGCAACCAGACCCCTCCTATGATGGGGAGGAGGCTCACTGCCACATGGGTAGCACAGCTTCACTCTGTGCCATTTATCATAACACTGTGATAAGAATGTATAAGCAGCCAGCTAACAATAGTGCAGGTGTGGACAAGATCAGAAGGACCGTGACCCTAGTGTGGCCATTCTTAGCCTGGGACCACAAAGAGAATTTGGACAGTCTGTGAACTTGGATGGGAAAAAAATTCCATCTTTATTTTTATTAATCTGTGCCTGAAATATAGCATCTCTTCCCACTGTGAAAGTAAGCAACAAACCAGTATGGTATCACCTGTGTCTGGGACTACCCCAAATAGAAATCACAGATATTTTCCCATCACATTATAGTTGGTGCAGATATCCTGAAATATCATGTATACTCACTGCTATTCAGAAAGTACAGTAGTTGTTAAGCCTGCCACTATCTTATTATCAGTGCATTAATAAAGCAGCATAATATTACTACAAAACCAATTTGCTTTACAAGCATTTAGATAACTATTTCTATATAATTATTTTCCTTTGTCATCTTGTATACTGTATGTTATGAATTAAAACATTTAATTCTGAGAAAAGGTCTGTGGGTTTCAAAAGACTGTTTAGAAGTTTCATGGCACAAAAAGATTATGAACACTGTTTCATCTGAGTCAGATATTACCTACCTAGTAAGTTCAGAGTGTTCAAGTAACTTAGATAGATATTATAAGTCTTCTGGCGTGTTTGAAACAAAAAAATGTCTTTGTGATGCAAATTCTTCCATAAAAGCGTAACTTTCTACAAAGCTGAAACTCTTAACTCTTCTGCCTCATTAAAAGAGTTGTTTGATGCAAGTTTAATATCTAGAGGTTTCTTAGGGCAGATTCCAGAGAGATCATTTCTGATCAGGAAGCTAACCTAAGTCCAACTAGAAAGTGATTTCTGCAGCCAGTGGAGCCCAGACTGACTGATACTGAGCAGCTCCTCTCCTCAATTGCCACAGTTACTCAAGAACCTCAGACGTGCTTTTCCACCGCTCACGTTTCCAAATCCAGGTCCTGTGCTGTGGTGTAGGCACAGAGTAAAGAGCTCAGACGAGACAGCTTCAGAGACAGAACACTCCCCCTGCATATTGTTTCCTGTTTTCCTTCCCATCTGAGCCACAAAGCAGCCACATATTCACATTCATGCTCAGGAAATGAGTCCAACCAAGGTCTTCCCAGTTTAAAAAATGAAAGGCGGCTGGGTGCAGTGGCTCACGCCTGTAATTCTAGCACTTTGGAGGCCAAGGTGGGCGGATCACCTGAGGTCAGGAGTTCAAGACCAGCCGGATCAACATGGTGAAACCCTCTCTCTATCAAAAATACAAAAATTAGATGGGTGTGGTGGGAGGCACCTGTAATCCCAGCTACTAGGGAGGCTGAGGCAGGAGAATCACTTCAACCCAGGAGGCGGAGGTTGCAGAGAGCTGAGATCTCGACACTGTACTCCAGCCTGATGACAGAGCAAGACTCTGCCTCAAAAAACCAAAAAACCGCAAAAAACCCAGAAGGCAGTGGCGACAGCAACAAAGTACTCTGAGATCTGAAGATGTTAGACTCACAGAAAACCAAGGACACCCATTCATCCTGAGCCTTGGTCTCTTTACATGGTCTCTGCTGAAGGTCTTTCCACAGGGCCTGGGAATGAGCCTCAGACACAGACCGCCCAGAACAGAGCTGAGCACACAGGTTCTCCATTGATGCTGCTTGGACAATGAGTGAACAATAGCATGTTTTCCTTTTATTTTTATGTGTTTTCTAAAATGCATTTTGTATTTTCCTAATTACTTCTGTAGTTGCAGTAGAGGGTTTAAAAAAACAAGATGTCAGGACAAAGGGTGTCTTGTACAGGCTCCAGCACTGAATGCTCCTGTGGTCTGTATGATACAGGTAAGCAAGAAATGGCCCTGCCCTAAGAGCTCCTCCCCCTACCAGGAAAGGTACATCTGAGGGGACCAAAAGGCAGGCCTAGAGGATGCAAGTTAGATGAAAAGTTTTGGGATGAGTCAGACACACATCCCAACAGCTGCAGAGAAAGGCAGGTCCAAGGACTTGGGAAACACCAAACCCAATAAAGCTTAGGGGGCAGGGTGTGAATGCCTTCACCCCAAAGCCCCACTGAGCACCAAGCCCCACCTAATCTGGCTGAGGGACCAGGGCACCTGAACTTTGAGTGAAAGAACTGCCTTTGTGTTATATGCAGGCCATGGCTTTCCATGGACATGAATTTACATAAAAGCAGCTGTGCAGCAAAACGACAGGCATCGTCAGCACAAAACAAGTGCACCCTGCCCCCCATCCTCTCAACACCACCGTACTCCCTTCACCCCTAAAGATAAGGCCTCACATGGGAAGCAGAAGCAGGTCTTGTCAGAAGGCCACGGGGCTCCCTGGCCCAGTTCTTTATGCCACTATCATTAGTCACAGAATAACATCACCTATAACGCATGGCTTCCAGCTCACCTGTCGGCTGGATGACCACGGTGGCAACTTCCACGGCCTTTTCTTGGATTTCCTGCCAGTTGCCCTGCTCGGCGATCCACTCGCTGACGATACACCTGTAGGAGCCCTGGTCGGCGGACAGAGCCCGGGACACGGAGAGGCGGTAGGCGTCGCTACCCACGGTGTCGAGGCGCACGCCCCCACTGTGGTAGCGCTGCTCATACCCCAGGCCTGGGTGGAATCTGCCCTCGTGGGTCAGGGCGAGGACGCTCCGCCGGGCCGGGCCGCGGTGCAGCTCCCACAGCAGCGCCAGGTGCGTGTGCAGCGACGAGGCGGAGGCGGCGGTGCAGCGCAGCTCGAAGGGCTCCCCCTCCCGCAAGCTCAGGCTCGGCGGGGGCCGCGCGCTGGGGCCCACGTGCAGGGCATCGGCCAGCACTGCAGAGACAGAAAGCTGGGTCAGCAGCCCGTCCGCACCGACCCCCCGACCCGGTAAGGGCCAGTCAGTTCCACAGCCCTGACCATCGCTGCAACCACAGACAATTTCCTTCTCCCTCCCTCATTCCAGGGCCCTGATGGACGTTTTCGCATTTGGATTCATCTGTAATCTCAACCGACTTTCTGACTTGAAAAAGCAAAATAAGAGGTACCAATAAAACCCCATGCTAGAACTGAGTGGCGAAAACTCCTCGTGGGAGTCGTGCCTTGGGGATGGGATGTGCTTCTGTCACTCCTAAGGCAAGTTACTTTACCCCTCCGTGCCTCAGTTTCCTAAAAGGGGGATGACAACTGGACCTTCATCATAGAGTTGACATAAGAATTCAGTTAAACAGGGCAAGTTCCCAGGACAGTGTTTGGCACTTAGCAGTCATGATAAATCACTGGGTATGACTGTCAAACATTCCTTCGGTTAGGACCAGGGCTAGGGTAGGGAGCCCTCAGAGTTTGCAGATAAGGCGACCTTCTAGACTTAAAGTAGCAAGATCCACAGGAGAGAGAGGATGGCATGGGCTGCCTGTGGCTTGCAGCCTGGGGAATGCCCAAGAATGACTAGGGTGAACACAGCATATCCACATGGTAGGAACCAGCTCAGGCACTTCTACGGAGTCTAGAAAAAGGGAGCAGCAATCAAGGAAGTATCGGTGGTGCTATTCAGGTAAAAAGCAGTAAGCGGTGGACACTGCTACTCTGGTAACCAGAAACGGGGCCACTACCAAGGAGCAGGGAAAATCTATCAGGCTTGTTGATGAGCTGGCTACCAGAACCCTCCAACACCACTGTTCATCATGTCTTTGGTTTTTTTCCCCCAATTCTACACTCAGAAACTAATTCAGTGTCCTTGAGAAGGGGCTATCCCAGATAGCATTAAGAAACTGCTACATTTTTAGGAGGACCTATCCCAAAGACCCATGTCTACCTGCAAAATAAATATAATGACCTTCTAGTATATATATCAGTCTGTGAGTCTGGCTAATATGACTCAGTTCTCAAGGCCAGCTCATCTCTTGGGGCAGGCACAGCTGAATAGCTTCAAGACGCATGAAGCTGAAGGCCAGGCAGACCCTGGACCACACATGGTAACCATCAGAAGCTCCACCTGGCAGCAGTCTCTTGTGGTCATCCATTGCTTTCCTCACTCAAGAAAGGCCTCTTGTGTCTCCTGCCATCCAAAGACAGCAGAAGAGGCTAACAGACACTGGAGAAAGTGGGGCTGGGGTGGGGAAATCTCCTGTTGCTCTTCCTCCCACTCAAGAGGAGACTCCCAGGGAATACGAGGTGTGTCTGACTTAATGAAAAGGTGGCATGTGGCATTATTTTTTATTATTATTTTATTATTATTTTTTTGGGATAGAGTCTCTCTCTTTCACCAGGCTGGTGCAGTGGTGTGATGTCAGCTCACTGCAACCTCTGCCTTCCAAGTTTAAGCGATTCTTCTGCCTCAGCCTCCCAAGTAGCTGGGACTACAGGTGCGCACCACTATGCCCAATAATTTCTGTATTTTCAGTAGAGACAGGGTTTCACCATGTTGGCCAGGATGGTCTCCATCTCTTAACCTTATGATCCACCTGCCTTGGCCTCCCAAAGTGCTAGGATTACAGGCGTGAACCACCACACCCGGCCGGCATGTGGCATTACTTGGCTCCAATGCAAGAATGTCTTTTTCCAAAAAACATATTTGGCATTTTTCTATAGGAATAAAGAAAAGGTAGACTGGGTGTTTCATTACCTCCTTAATGGACATGGCAGTTTTATCCCCTGATGAGTCTAGTGAGGGAACAGTCTCTGAGCTATCATAGGGTTCTACAAGTCATGAGGGAATGAATGCCTCAATCAACTCTCTCTTTTTATATCATCATGTGCATTTTCTACTTTCTGATAATTACATACATTCTGACCCAGACATAAATCCGCTTGGGAACAAGGCAGGGTACAAATAAATGCATAATTAAGTACCAATAACAACAATTATAATGTTTCTATTTTCTTAGCCCCAAATTAAAAGGGTTTGTTCTTGCTCGTTTACTAATTAGCTGTCTGATTTTAGGCAAGTAATTAACCTATGCTCTTCCATTTCCTCATGTAGAAATTAGGGAAATATTCTGCCCTATTTTGATTGGGTTCAGAGAATTGAATGTGTGAGTAAATTTAAAAGGACTTGGAAAATGAAACAAACAAAGAAAACCTCTAAAACAAATCCTAAAACATTCCAGGTACATAAGGTGTAATTATTTGCACAGCTAGTTCAATATGCTAGCAGAGATCACATGTTTTTTCTCTACATGTAACACATACAACTTCTGGTACAAACAAGTACTTAAATCAAGAAAGTCACAAAGTAAACTTTGAAGTGTCTGTTATTCCCACAGAGCTGAGCATCCTCAACATGATCACCCCCTTCCTGTCACTAACCAATGAATGCTTATGTTGGCACTGCTCTAAGGCTTTACACATTGTAACTCACCTGTCCTCCTCACATCCTTTTTTTTTTTTTTTTTTGAGACGGAGTCTTGCTCTGGCTCCCAGGCTGGAGAGCAGTGGCACAATCTCGGCTCACTGCAGCCTCCACCTCCTGGGTTCCAGTGATTCTTCTGCCTCAGCCTCCTGGGTAGCTGGGATTACAGGCACATGCCATCATACCCAACTAATTTTTGTATTCTTAGTAGAGATGGGGTTTCGCTATGTTGGCCAGGGTGGTCTTAAAATCCTGACCTCAGGTGATCCACCCGCCTCAGCCTCCCAAAGTGCTGGGATTACAGGCATAAGCCACCAGGCCCAGCCTGTCCTTACAACCTTTGAGGTTACAGAGGAGGAGGCTGAGGCATGGAACATGTCCACAGCCATGCAGCTGACAAGCAGCAAAGCCAGCAACTGGACTATAAACAAGTGCAGGCAAGAGCCAGCTCCAGAGCCAGCTTTACCACTGCACCATGCTGCCTCCAGCTCACTGGGCAGAGGGTGGCTCAAACCACACTGGAGTGGAGAAAGGGCCCTCTGAGGTCATCTGGCCCATCCCCTGCCTTTAATCAGGTAAGACACGATTATTCCATTGGACGGAGGAGGGAGCGGAGCCCCAGAGAAATTAAGTCTCTTGACAAAGTCACCCACAGCCCAGTGGCAGGGAAGGGTCTGGCCCCTGGCATCATAAGCCCATGTGAGGACTGTACCTTTAACCTGCACTGTGTCCTCATAGTTGCCCTGGACGGTGGCATCTGTGCTGGGGGTGGAACATTTGTAGTGGCCTTGGTCTGAAGGCTGGACGTTCTTGATGTGGAGCTCCACGGCATCATTGGCAGTCCGCCTTAACAGGATCTCGCCCCTCTGCAGCCGCTCCTGGTACAGCTGGGTTGGGAACCCCGCCTCCCAGGTGCTTGCAAGCTCCTCAAAGTCGCTCCCCGAAGATGAGAAGCTCCAGTCAAAGTTCTGCTCGCTGGGGCCATCATAGTCACTGACGTTGCAGGGGATGACCAGCTCAGTACCCACTACTCGAACCAGGGTCCCTGTGGGGACTCTCACCACACGCCCTTGACAAAGAGCTGCAATGATAAGAGATGAAAGGCAGGTCTTTAATCGCAGAAAGTCTTCCCAGTACAAATGTGGCAAACCTGTGGATGCTCCTGCTCACAGGGATGGCAGAAATGTGACAGCCAAACCACCAGGGAAAATGTGTCTATGCAGAAGGTTAAGCCTGTCCTTTAAATAATGAGCCAGGTATACAACCTTAAAATGAGCACCTCTCACACAACCAGTTTCCCAGGACTGACAGGGAGGAAGATAAGCATTAAAAGCAGGCTAACCACAAACCTGAACAGCTTCTTCCCTCTCGTTACTATGTAACACACCCTGATCACTCAATGTGATACAGAAATATTTTAGGTTTTGTGTTTAAAAAAAAAAAAAAAAAAAGGACAGAGCTAGTCAAGTATTTACATTTCTGCCCACCCTATATCAACCCACATCCCTAGAGACCATTTCCTGGGGCTCCTGAGACCTGATTTACAATGATGGACGCCAATTTTAAAATCCTACAGCAGCCTGCTGATAAAATGATTTAACTCCTGTTATCTGACATTGCCTATAAATTAATTTTAAAATATGACGATTTTACCAAGTATTAATTTTCTATTTTCTGGCTCATTTCCTTCTCTACTCTGCGTTCTGATCTAAATTCAGAATGAGGATGGGGAAGCACAAAGGGAGAGACACAGGCGGTTGCTGGGCGCTCCTAGGAATGCAGCAGCTGATTGCCGGGGATGAGCCCAGAGGACACACACGAGTTCACTGGCTTCCCCTCCCTAAGAGTGCACAATTCCCAGGCCTCTCTGGTAGGGACCCTCCGACTGGCACCTGTGAGTCCTTTAAGATGTCTTCATTGCAATGAACTTCAGCAGGATTTTGCAGTGTATTTACTACCTGTGTTTAGCATTTCAGTTGCACCAAATAAACACGTATGGCTCCTTCTTGATGCTCTGTGAAGAGTACAGCAATAACATATACAAGAGAAAGCATGTCTGAAATCAAGGAAACCTAGGTTTCAGTCTGAGAGACCTCTCTTACCTTTGACTTCTGCCACTATGAATTGGGACAAGAAGGCTTTGCTGAGTTAATCAAATAAAATGTCTAGGTGAGAGTCTGCCACGTAATAAGGGTCCAGGAAATGGGAACCTTTTATTAATTTTGTATTTTTATCATTTGTTACAGGTTCAAGTTTGTCCTCATCCAAAATTCCTGTGTGGAAGTCCTAGCCCCCAGTACCCCAGAATGTGACCATTATTTGGCAATAGGGTTGTCACAGATATAATTGGTTGTGATGAGGTCATACTGGAATAGGGTGAGCCCCTAATCCTATATGACTGTACCCTTAAAAAGCAGGTAACAGGAGGCAGAGGTTGCAGTGAGCCAAGATTGTGCCACTGCACTCTAGCCTGGGCTACAGAAGGAGACTCCATCTCAAAAAATAAAATAAAAAAACCGAGTAATTTGGACACAGACTTGCCCACAGGGAGAAAGCCACATGAAGATAAGGCAGAGATTAAAGTGATATGTCTACAAGCCAAGGACTGCCACAAATTGTCAGCAGGCCACCAGAAGCTAGGGGAGAAGCATGGAACAGATTCTCCCTCTCAGCCCTCTGAAGGAACCCACTCACCGACACTCACTTCTGGCCTCCGGCATTGTGAGGCAATCAATGTCTGTTCAATCAGCCTGGTTCATGGTACTTAGTTGCAGCAGATCCAGCAAACTAATATGCTACTGCCACTGTTTTTCCACTGGCTTAATTCATGTTTTCAAATTCTGGGTTGCCACTCTTTAGTGGGTTGTGAAATGAATTTATAGTAGTCGTGACCAGCATGTGCACATTTTTAAAGATGAAATTAAACCAAATAAAAAATATTAGAATAAACCTTAGAGTACATTACATTTAGTAAGAGATAAATATTGTTTCATTATATTTTATTAACAAAGGTATGTGTGTACCAGAAGATGACGGAAACTTTATACCTTAATTTGAGTCAGGGTTAAAAAAAAAAAAAGAACACTGGATTAAAGCTATGTCTTGTTTTCTCCACCCATTATCATTTACTTTGACAAGGGAAAAGGGAAGTATCCATGCAAGAAAAGAGGTGATGGGGAAGAGTGTGGGATCTGAGCAGGGGCTGACTGGCTGCCTTCTCCTCCCAGCCCATCTGGGGGGCAGGCCCAGATTGAACTCCAGCTCAAAGAAAAGTTGCTGAACCCTAAATCACATTACTCTCCATAAAAATAAAATAAAGTTATGGGTGCTGGTAACTTAGAAGAACTATGGGTCACAAATGTTTCTGCATAGAATGGTAGCACCAGCCCCACATACTGTTGAGGAGTAGTGCTGGAATGTGACACTTCTTTCTTTCCTTCCATCTATCTTTCCTCCCTTCCTTTTCTTTCCTTCTTTCTTCCTTCTTTCATTCCCTTCCTTTCCCTTCCTTTCTTCCCTCTTTTTTTTGTTGCCCAGGCTGGAGTGCAGTGGCATGATCACAGCTCCCTGTAGCCTCAACCTTCTGAGCTAATGTGATCCTCCCACCTCAGCCTCAAGAGTCGCTGGGACCACAGGCGCACACCACCACACCCAGCTAGTTTTATTTTTTGTAGAGATGGGGTCTCGCTATGTGGCTCAGGCTGGTCTCAAACTCTCAGACTCAAGCAATCCTCCAACCTTGGCTTCCCAAGGTGCTGAGATTATAGGCGTAAGCCAGTGCACCTGGCCCATGCTACTTCTTTCTAAGGTAACTTAGTGGCTCAGGATGACACCCTGACCTCACACCTGTTAATTCTGGCAACCACGAGGCAGACCCACAGTGGCTGCCTAACTTTCCTTAACTGCCTCAGATGAGACTGACTGTACCCACTGTCCCAGAGATGGGTACCAGGGCTAAAACCAGGTAAATTAGAATTTCTGGATCTTTTTTGCTGAAGCTTCTTAGAAAGAGGCTTTGGCTTCCAGTGTAATCAAGGTAATATAAAGATGACGTACTCTAAGCTGCACATTGGCAGGCCTCCTGATCATGAGGAAAAGTCATCCATAGGAGAAGAGACCCAGACCCAGGACCCAGAACCTAGACCAGATAGGTCAGAGAGCCACCCCAGTGGCTGCCAAATGGCAGCATCTGAGCTGTTGGATCCAGCCATGCCTTCTGCACCATTCCCAATGCAACCATACATGCACACTCTTGTGTGCAAGAATGTACACCCACACATACACACACCCACACACCCCTTTCCCTGGACATTTCAGTTTCTTGCAATTCCACTCATCCCCACTTATGTTTCTTTTCTTTTCTAAAATTTTTGTCTGTTTTTGAAACAGAGACTCACTCTGTAACCCAGGCTGGAGTGTAGTGGCACAACTGTAGCTCACTGAACTCCTGGGCTCAAATGATCTTGGGTAGTTGGGACTACAGGCACCAGGCCACCATGCCCAGCTAATTTTTAAAATTATTTTGTAGAGACGGGGCTTTGCTAGATTTGGTCTCAAAATCTTGGCTGGTCTTGAAATCTTGCCCTCAAGTGATCCTCTTGCCTTGCGATATGGTTTGGCTGTGTCCCCACCCAAATCTCATCTTGAATTCTCATGTGTTGTGGGAGGGACCTGGTGGGAGGTAACTAAATCACAGGGGCAGGTTTTTCCCGTGCTGTTCTCATGATAGTGAGTAAGTCTCATGAGATCTGATAGCTACAAAAAGGGAATTTCCTTGCACAAGTGCTCCTCTCTTTGCCAGCCGACATCCACTTAAGTGACTTGCTCCTCCTTGCCTTTTGCCATGATTATGAGGCTTCCCCAGTCACATGGAACTCTTTAAGTCCAATTAAACCTCTTTCTTTTGTAAATTGCCCAGTCCCAGGTATGTCTTTAACAGCAGCTTGAGAATGGACTAATATAGTAAATTGGTACTAACCAGTAGAGTGGGGCTTTGCTAAAAAGATACCCAAAAATGTGGAAGCCACTTTTGAACTGGGTAATAGGCAGAGGTTGAAACAGTTTGGAGGGCTCAGAAGAAGACAGCAAAATGTGGGAAAGTTTGGAAATTCCTAGAGACTTGTTGGATGGCTTTGACCAAGAGCCTGATAACGATATGGACAATAAGGTCCAAGCTGAGGTGGTTGCAGATGGAGATGAGGAACTTGTTGGGAACTGGAGCAAAGGTGACTCTTGTTATGTTTTAGCAAAGAGACTGGCAGCATTTTGCCCCTGCCCTAGAGACCTGTGGAACTCTGACCTTGAGAGAGATGATTTAGGGTATCTGATAGAAGAAATTTCTAAGCAGCAAAGCATTTAAGAGGTGACTTGGGTGCTGTTAAAGGCATTCAGTTTTATAAAAGAAGCAGAGCATAACAGTTTGGAAAATTTGCCTGACAATGTAATAGAAAAGAAAAACCCATTTTCTGAGAAGAAATTCAAGCTGGATGCAGAAATCTACATAAGTAACAAGAAACATGTTAACCCCCAAGACAATGGGGAAAATGTCTCCACCTTATGTCAGAGGTCTTGAGGGCAGCCCCTCCCATCACAGGCCTAGAGGCCTAGGATGAAAAAGTGGTTTCATGGGCCAGGCCCAGAGTCCCATACTGTATGCAGCCTAGGGACTTGGTGCCCTGAGTCCCAGGTGCTCCAGCTGTGGCTAAAAGGGGCCAACACAGAGTTTGGGCCATGGCTTCAGAGGGTGCAAGCCCCAAGCCTTGGCAGCTTCCATGTGGTGTTGAGCTTGTGAGTGCACAGAAGTCAACAACTGGGGTTTGGGAACCTCTGCCTTGATTTCAGATGTATGGAAACACCTGAATGCCCAGGCAGAAGTTTGCTGCAGGGATGGGCTCTCATGGAGAACCTCTGCTAGGGCAGTGTAGAAAGGAAATGTGGGGTCAGAGCCCCCACACAGAGTCCCTACTGGGGCATGGCCTAGTGGAGCTGTGAAAGGAAGGCCACTGTCTTCCAGACTCCAGAATGGTGGATCCACGTGGAAAAGCCACAGACACTCAATGCCAGCTCATAAAAGCAGCTGGGAGGGAGGTACTACCCTGCAAAGCCATGGGGGAGGAGCTGCCCAAGACCATGGGAACTTATCTCTTGCATTAGTGTGACCTCGATGTGAGACATGGAGTCAATGGAGATCATTCTGGAGCTTTAAGGTTTGACTGCCTTGTTGGATTTTAGACTTGCATGGGGCCTGTAGCCCCTTTGTTTTGGCCAAATTCTCCCATTTGAAATAGCTGTATTTACCAATGCCTGTACCCACACTGTATCTAGGAAGTAACTAACCTGCTTTTGATTTGATAGGCCCATAGTCAGAAGGGACTTGCCTTGTCTCAAATGAGACTTTGAACTGTGGACTTGTGAGTTAATGCTGAAATGAGTTAGACTTTGGGGGACTTTTGGGAAGGTATGACTGGTTTTGAAATGTGAGGACATGAGATTTGGGAGGGGCCAGGCATGGAATGATATGGTTTGGCTGTGTCCACCCCAAATCTTATCTTGAATTGCCACATGTTGTGGGAGGGACCTGGTGGGAGGTAACTGAATCATGGGGGCAGGTCTTTCCCATGCTGTTCTGGTGATAATGAGCAAGTCTCATGAGATCTGATGGTTATAAAAAGGGGAGTTTCACCGCACAAGGGCTCTTCTCTTTGCCTGCCACCATCCATGTAAGATATGACTTGCTCCTCCCTGCTTTCACCATGATTGTGAGGCTTCTCCAGCCATGGGCTATGCCTGCTGCCATCATATAAAATGAGACTTGCTCCTCATCACCTTCTGCCATGATTGTGAGGCTTCCTCAGCCATGGGGAACGTTAAGTCCAATTAAACCTCTTTCTTTTGTAAATTGCCCAGTCTCGGGTATGTCTCTATCAGCAGTGTGAAAATGCTCTAATACACCTTGGCCTCCCAGAGTGCTGGGATTATAGGTATGAGCCACCACCCAGACCAATTATGTTTCTTAAGGTAAAGGTAGTTTCTGCCATTGGCAACTCAAAGAGCACTGAAATACTGTATCACTACCCAGCAATGACCAATTCTCTGAAGCCATCATTACCACAGTTCACAAAGAAAACAGGTGATCACTTTTTTACATTTAAGTTTTGAGACAACCAGACAATTCTGAATCTCCCAAAGAGATCGTCTAGAAGAAAGCATCATGGTGAGACTCTTTAGAGGCAAAACAGCATGGTGCTTAACCCTCTTGTGCCTCAGTGTCCTCATCTACTGCCACACTCCCTGAGGGCTGTAAGGATTAAATGAGCAAATGCACTTAGAGCACTCATAATGCCTGGCTTGTGGTTACGTGCTAGGCAGGCCACCTCTAGGATAAACCTGACCATAATCATTCACCTTGCTTCCTTGGCTAGGTTTACAGAGGAATTTCCTAATGTGTTAATCTTTTCTATTCCTATCCCCTGTTGAGAAGTTGGCCAGGGTAGACAACCTTCCCACAAGCATGAGACTGCATCCTTGCAAGGTCTCTATCTTTCTGTCTTCATTCTTAGTGATCAGAGCTTTAGAAACTGATTCATCTCCTTGTCTGAACTCTCCAATCCTTCCACAGGGCTGCTGAAATCATATTTTCCACATACAAATCCAATGTCACTTCACTCATCAAGTCTTTAATGGCGCCTGATCATCTACAGGACAAAATCTACCCACCAGCCACCCCCACTGCTGTCACCCTGGCCTAGTCCAGCGCCCCTGTCATCTGCATTACTGCAATGTCCCTTACTGATCTCCTGGCTTCCATTCTTGCTCTCTATTCTCAACACAGCAAAGCGATCTTTGAAAAATGTAAGTTGGGTTATACCTTACTCTGTTCAAAGCTCCCCAATCACTTCCCATCTCACTCAGATAAAAGCTGAAATCCGTATAGAGGCAATCCTTACAGGGTCTGGCCTTCTTTGTTTCTTGTACCTCCTGTCTGTTCTTCCTCCACTATACTCCAGCCATGCTCTTCTCCCAGGGTTTCACCTACTGCAACCTCAGGGCCCTTGCCCATTTCCTCAGGGCAGGACACTCTCAGACATTCATCCCACTGGTTCCTTCACTGGCTTCAGATCTGTATGCTAATGCCATCATCTTAATGAGGCCTTTCCTGACCACCCTAAAGTAGCACATCCCCATTCTTGCTCCTGCCAAATTTTCTCCTTATCAATTGCTACTAAAATACTTTGTGAACACTTACATGTTTTTACTATTATTTACTGTCTGGTTTTTGGTGTTTTTTTTTCCCCAATAGAATGTAAGTTCCATAGGAGTAGTGCTTTTTGTTTTGTCCATTGCTGAATGACAGTCTCTAGAACAGGGCCTGGTAAAACAGTATTTGTTTAATAAATAGTTGTTAAATGAATGAATGAATAAAAAGACATACAAGACCATTCACAATCTGGCTCACGGCTACCACTTTAGCTTCATCTCCTACTGTTCTCCCCGTCTCTGATGCTTCTATCCCACAAAACAAACATCTCTTTAGTTTCTGGAAATGCCATGCTCTCTAGTGCTTCGTGGCCTCTGCTTTCATGCCTCCATCACCTGGAATACCCTCTCATCAATCTCTTCATCCTCTTGCAAGAGGTGGCTGCAGCACCACCCCATCTGTGAAGCCTTTCCCACCTCCTCTGAGATCACTTAGGTACAACTTCCTTCATGTTCCAACTCAACCTGCAAAAGTACCTTCAATGTCGGCTATGTGATAGCGCCACTGGGAAAAGTAAAGCAGATATGAACAGATGCACGAAAGATCAAATTCTAATCTGAAAAGATGTAAACCTGAGCAGTGTCTTGCATGCAGAACTAGGATGTCCCCTCATCCATGCAAATCGAGATTTTAAATTTTGATAACAGAATTTCAAATTGCCACCAAGCAATCTGGTATTTAGCACAGATTTCTTGTGATATTGTTAAATAACAGCTAATGATATTTAAAAATAAATATAACTTGGAAAAATAGAGCATATGGCTCTTTTCAAATCAAAAAGAATATCTACATAGCCACATGTTGCCAATTTTTGTCAAAACCTTTTGTAACAGTTGATAACTGAGGGAAAAAGAGGAAAAGAAAAATTTCCTCTATTTTTCCATGCCCTACCAGTGTTTCAAATTGAAGGTCCCAAACACTTCTGTACCTGAACCATATTAGTTTAGTTCCCCATAAAAATGTCATTACTAAGTAACAATCTTGAATTATGTCTTCGTTTGTTTTCAGGGGTCAGTATAAGAAACCTTCATACGAAAAACATTTCTCAGCCTTAAAAGTCCTATTGAGGACACTACTGAGTTGTTCAATGACATAAAAATCCATACAATAAACTTCCATTAAAATTTAGTACCAGAAAACAAAAACAAAAACACCTGTTGATGGACCATTGTATATTCTTTCCCCAAAAACAAGAGCTACACAGGTTCCTCCTACTTCTCAGGGCAGTTACCACAGCCTCAGAGTACCTTTGATACCCAAGACAAAATAAGGGCACTTATCACCTTTGTGCAGTGTTTATGTATATGTGTGTGTATTTTATTGGAAGTTGACTCAAATATTTGGGGGTGATAAGTAGAGTTTAAATTTCAAAAGACCAATGATTAAGATTTCCACTTTCAGATTTTTGTTTTCTGCTATGATAGAGCAGCTAATATCAGATCACTCCCCAGCCCCCTGTCCCCCAACCTCACTCCCACTATAGAAACCATAAAAGAAAGATAAAAGGAAATTGAATGCAGTGGTGAGCAATCAAGGCAGCCAGGCTCAAAGGGCCAAGATAGCAGAAAGATACTGAGGTGGACTCAACAATAGCCATTTTTCTCTTCAGATATTTGCCATTTTTAAGTGGCGCAGGCTAGAAACCAAGTTACAAGTTAGTAACTCAGAGCTTCCAGCACCTTCTGGGGCCAAGAAGACAACTGAAGTTCAGGGATACTAAGAAGGTCAGAGTTTGATGAGCAAGATCCTAGGAAAAAGGGCAACAGCAGATAAGTGAGCTTGACATACTACATTGCTATTCCCTCAAGGTAACAGATATTAGGAAAGATACATTGAGGGGTATGGAGAGGTGGTAAGCGGCTGAGAAGCTAAGCAAAAAATAAACACTAAGATGCTAAGAGGTTAAGCAAAACTTTCGATCATCTCACAATATGCGGAAACACAAACTAGAATTCTGAGTCCACAAAGGAAGGTGGTAAACACTCAGATTTTCAGTTAGACCCCTGGAAGGGCTATGCTCTTGGAATAAGAGCGGAGCTGAAAAAGCAACTAGCTCTCATCAACACTGAAAGACAGTTTCAAAGCATCTCAATTCCTCATTGGATAAAGGTGACCTTCTCTTACTCTACTGGCCTGTTAGGAAAAAAGTAATTCCTCTCAGAGAGAAGATAACATCACACAGGGCCACTATGATTTTTCAGTGTTCAATCAAAACTTACCAGATAGCCCAGATGACAGAACCAAATGAGTAAAAACAAAAGAGAAAAAACAGACAATAGAACGAGACCTGCAGGGATCCAGATATTGGTTTCATCAGACATAGACTTTAAACTAACTACAATTAATTTACTAAAGAAATAGAAAACAGGATTTCATCCAAACTGAAAAAATACTAAACCAATCAAATTGAAATTTTAGAAACAAATATATATATATATATATATATATATATATATATATATATATCTGAAATTAAGAGGTCAATAAATATGTTTGGCAGCAGATTAGATGCTGCACAAAAGAAGTCAGCACCCAGGCACACTGGCTCTTACCTATAATCCCAGCACACTGGGAGGCTGAGACGGGAGGAATGCTTGAACCCAGGAGTTCAAGACCAGCCTGGGCAACAGTGAGACCCTGTCTCTACCAAAAAAAAAGAAAATAAGCCAGGTGTGGTGGCACACACCTGTAGTTCCAGCTACTTAGGAGTCTGAGGTGGGAGGATTGCTTGAGTCCGGAGATAGAGGCTGCAGTGAGCCACGATTGTGCCACTGGTCTGCTGCCTGGACAACAGAGTGAGATCCTGTCTCAAAAAAACAAAACAGTAACAAAAACAAAACAAAATAAAACAAAAGTCAGTAAAAGTTATCCAAACTGAAGACCAGGTATAAAAAAGAACTACAAAAAGCCAGACAAGAGTTTATGAGACGCAGTATAAAGGCCAAACATATGTGGTATCATAGTGACCCAGGAGAAGAGGGAGAAACTGTAGTAGAATTAGGCATAATTAATTTTTGCAGAGAAAATGGCTAAGATTTTTCTTAAACCAACAAAAGACATCATGCCACAGATTCAAGATATGTATCATAAACAGAATAAATACAAAGAAAACCACACCTAGGTAAATCATAGCAAAACTGCTGCAAGCCAGAGGAAGGAACAAGAGTACAACTGATGGCTTTCAACAGAAATGATGTTCATGAGAAGACCATAGAACGACATCTTCAAAGTGATGAAAGGAAGTAACTGCCAACCCAGGATTCTATACAGAAAAAAAAAATCCTCAAATAGGAAGGCAAAATAAACATGCTTTCAACCAATTCTCAACAAGAGAAAAAGAATTAATTGCACCAAAAAGAAATACTAAGGGAGTTCTTCAAATAGAGGGAACATAATCCCACTTGAAGTCACAGAAATGTGAGAAAGCAAAATGAGCAGCAGAAAGAGTAACCATGTGGGTAAGCCTACTGAATACTGATGATAAATACAATATTGATAATGTCTTCTGGAATTCAAAATATACACATAATTAAAATATATGACATCAATAGCAGAAAAAGTGAGGGGAGGGGCGGAATATATTGAAGCTTCAATGTTGTAAGGCCTTTCATTACCTGGGAAGTGGTAAAAGGATCACTAGTAGACACTAACAGGTCACTGATGCATGTTCTAATCTCTAGAGTAACCATAAAAATGAAAGAATGAATAACAAGCTAATTGGTAGGGGTGGGGGTAGAATAAAAAATACTTGATTAATCAAAGACTCCACCATTTCAGCTAAAATCATATAATCATTTCTCAAAGTATTTATTTCATGATGTATTCAGCTTGATTTACTATCAAATCTCCTAGTCTCTCTCCACAACAAGATTAGGATAAAGTAAGTGGAAGAATAATAATGTACTGTGTGTGTTTCTTACATGTCATGCACGGACTGACTGAGCCAGGCACTATCCACAAATTGTCTTAATCCACAGAAGACAACCATAAGGTAGCTATTATCGCCCCTATCCTAGATATAAGGAAACTGAGAATCAAAGAAGTTAATACCCTCTTGAAGGTCATAACAGCTTTAACGTGAGGGACTCAAACCCAAGTTTATCTGGCCTATAAACTGCACTATCAAGCCAAAGACAGGTCGGATTGGTTTGCCTTCAGCTGTATTAAGTATTGTCACCCTCTGTTGATTTTTGTCTTTGAGTAGGAAGAAGAAACAGCTGAAAATTTCCTTTAAAGTATTTCATATTCTTCATGGGCAATGGAACCAGATAGGCAGCAAAATAATACAGAAATGTGTCATTGAAAGAAGAAACATTATATATTTTCAATATGAAGTAGATAGATGCAAGAAATAAGAGAAATTGGATTGTTAAAAATTTCTTCAAAAATTTGACATTTGTTAAGTGGTACCAACTTTAACATCAAACATATTTATACTCAAAAATGGTGCAGAGAACTTTATTCCAAAATCATACAGAAGGGACTTTTAGAAGCCCTCTGCTCTGACTTCTCAGCCGTAGAAAATTAACAACCAAGAGTTAACTGTTTCCAGATTACCATTTCCCTACCCCTGGAATACTCAAGAAAGTAACTAAATGCCTTCAACTTTCTTCTATCAGGTGGAAAAGATGAGGACAGGCAGAAAAAGGCAAGTTCTTCAAGGTAAACAACTACTTCTGCAATGTTTATTTCCATGAGAAATCATTAAGAGAGACAAGGCAATGAAGACTACACTTCATTTTTCTGCGCTTTTCCACCTCTTCCTGATATCCATGGGAAATAGATTTTATTTCTCAGGTTATCATCAACATTATTTCAAATCAAGACCTGCAGAGTACAGCATATCTGCTAAAAATTCTTGCAATTGTTTCTATTATCGCTCAAATTTTATTATTTCACTGAGCTGCCTAGAAGCAAGCAATCTGACTTTCCAATCTGAACCATTTGTAAGATAAGTATCAGCAGTTATTGAATCCAGTGGTAGCGGTGAGTTGAAATGCTGAAACTAAAGAGGTTATGGTATTTCAGCACGCCTTGTAAATGGGTGCCTAATTCCCACTTTCCGAGTCTTTACAAGGCTTTTAGGAGAGACTGGGGGCCTATGGATTTCCACATGGAGTTCCCAGTCCACATGTGAACTACAAATGAATGCACAGAAAGTCAAACTTATAAAACCTTATAGAGCCTTTATTGGAGTACCTGACTCAACAAATGAAAAACCTTTGTCTCTTCAAGTCTGCCGCTGAGAGGTCTGGCAGGAAAGAATCATGCCAACTTTCATCTAGACAGTCCCTAAGTAATGAAAATGCAGCAAGGCACATTAAACAAGCTATAGCCAGCAGAGAATGTGTAATAAAGTCACATATGGCAGAACTTCAAAACCCCATCCAGAAGCAAATAAGGTTCAACTAAAGCAGTGCTTATAATCATTAAAAAAATAAGTTCAGCTAAGACCTCACTGAGATACCGTAGACAAATATAAGATAACTCATTCAACAAACAACCATTGAGCAAGAGGTCCCTGTGCTAGGTGATAAGTCAGAGTGAAAGGTAAGTCAGCTTGTGGATCTTCTTTTAAGGCACGTATGGTATGCTAAGAGTCAGGCAGTGTATAACGGTGGAAACAGGGCTGGGTGCAGTGGCTCATTCCTGTAATCCCAGCACTTCGGGATGCTGAGGTGAGTAGATCATGAGGTCAAGAGATCGAGACCATCCTGGCTAACACAGTGAAACACCATCTCTACTAAAAGTACAAAAAATTAGCCAGGCATGGTGGCTCACGCCTGTAGTCCCATCTACTTGGGAGGCTGAGGCAGGAGAATCACTTGAACCTGAGAGGTGGAGGTTCCAGTGAGTCGAGATCGCACCACTGCACTCCAGCCTGGGTGTCTCAAGAAAAAAAAAGTGGAAACTGTCATACAGGTTGTATATCCTTTATTCAAAATGTTTGGGACCAGAAGTGTTTGGGATTTCAGATTTTCAAACAGTTGCATTGTTACCTGTTAAGCATTCCCAATCTGAAAATCCAAAGTGCTCCACAATGCATTTCCTCTGAGCAATGTATCAGTGCTCAAAAAGTTTCAGATTCTGGAGGATTTCAGATTTTGGATCTTTCGATCAGGGATGCTCAACCTGTATAAGGAAGGATATAAATAATCAAAGAGAGGCACTAACAGGTGCCTCAGGGGTCAAAAGAGAATGAGGACATTTCCATCCAAAGGAATTTATGAAAAGCTTCATGCAGTGTCAATATTTGAATTGGGCCTTTGAAAAATGGTTGGATGAGGGGGAGGCTGAACAGAGACATGAAGGAGGAAAGCGACCAGAGATAAGGGTGTAGCATGAGCAAAGACCTAGAAGGGGCCACGAGGGAACACAGCAGGTCGTGATGAGGACAGGGTGACCACAGCGGTATATCAAGAATAGACTGGAGAGGAGACGTGGAAGCCCAGAGATATTCAGAGGCCCTCTACCAATGGCGGGGAGAGGTGGTAAGAATGAAAGCAAGGGCAGTGGCAGGAATCAAAGGTGGCAGCTCTGAGAGCCTAACAGAGGAAGGATCCGCTGGTAGACCTGTGAGGGGAGAGAGACGCCAAAGGGAAGCTCATCCCTGGTGAAACCTATTTTGTTATAGTAAGATTCTGACAAGTAGAAATGTCTACCGGGCAGCTGGAATGGAAACCCCTAAAAGATATCTGAGCCTGACATCAATGTGGAGTCACTTGCATGAAGGGAGGTGGATAAAGGGGAGATCCGCCCAGCAGTGAAGATGCAGGAGTCGATGAGGCCGCCAGGAGACAGATTACTGTACAGAAGAGGGAATGGGACAAAAATCACAGCAAAGTCCTATGTTTAAGGCACAAGCAGAAGAAAAAGAGTCAGCAAAGAAAAAAATAGTAGCCAGTTAGGAAGAAAACCAGGAAAGGCTTATGCCCTAGCAGCCAAGGGCTGCAAGAATTTCAAGAAAGGGTTTGGAGTAACACCTACTGTTTTGAATGGACATACTCATCTACTTGTTCCTGGCAGACTGCAAGCTCCTTTAAAGCAGGAGCTGTTTCCTACCAATATCTGCATCCTGCACAATATCTAGAGCAGACTTCTATTGTATGCCTTTGTTGGAAAAAATGAACAATGTCAAACATGCAGAAAAGTCAAGGAAGGTGGGTGTTGAGAAAAGAGAAATGAACTAATGGCTAAGTAGTCACTGGCAACCTCCAGAAAAGCGCATTTTCAATGACAGGGATGGGATTTGGAATGTAAGAGCCAGGAGAGAAGCGACAGTCAAAGATGTAGGGAGGAGAAGGCACAACTGTGAAAAAGGCACCGAAGCAGCAAGCAGGCGGTCCGTCCTGCAGCCAGCCAGTCAGTCCCCCAGAGCACCTTCTAGGCACTGGACACACGGCCACCAGTCCTTGCCTGCAAGAAAACTGTGCTCCGGGAAGGAGACAGTGATGAAATAGACCCACTGACAAATGCTATTCAGTTAAAATATGACAATATGAGCTATGGTCAGGAAAGGCCTCTCTGAGAGGGTCATGTCTGAGTTTAGACCAGAATGAAGAAGAGACAGTGATTGAAGCTCTGGGGCAAAACTGCTCCAGACACAGAACAGCAAATATAAAAGCACTGTGATGGAGCAAGCTTGGGTGTTTAAAGTACAGAAAAAAAGATCACTGTGACCAATTACAATGAATGAGGGGCAGGAGCCCTGGATTCTGGTTGAAATGGGAAGCACATAAACGAGAAAATGATAGGGTCTGTTTTCTTTGTAGAAATTTCAGTCTGGCTGCTGTGGGGAAGGTAGATTCTATGGGGCCAATTTGGAAGCAAGGACACCAGCATGGGGGAGGTTACCACAGACCAAGCAAAAGCTGATGGGCACTGGCCTTGACTGACAGCGGTGGTGACTCTCAGGAGTAGTCAGATTCAGGACTTAACCTGTATATAAATGAAAAGACAAACTGACTTTTTGAATGTGGGGAGTGAAGAAGAGAGGAATCAAGCATGATTCAGGCTTCTGACTTGAGCATCTGGCTTACAGGGTGATGCCACTTACAGACAGAGAAGTAATTGGAGGGAAACAAATTTGTAGCAAGGAGAGCAAGAGTTGCCTCCTGGTCATTTTAAATGTGAGATCCCTACCAGGCACCAAGTGGACGTGCAGTGGAGTAGGCAGCTGGATGTTTAAGTCTGGAGCTCAGTGGGGAGGTCCAAGCTGGAGATACTCACTGTAGAGTCATCAGCACATACATAGTACTTAAAGCCACAGGTTGTATGGGGTCACTTAGGGAAAGAATATACATAGAGAGAAAAGAGAGCCAAAGACAGAGCCCTTACTTTTTTTCAGGTTAGAAGGAGAAAAGGATGAGTAAAAATATTTAAAAGTTTCAAGGCAAAAGCTTGCAGATTCTTTGCTTGGTCTCTATTGTCTCAGCAAAATAGCAGAAAGGAGTTCAGATGCTAAGGACCCTGACAAAGGTTTAGAATAAGCATCAGAAGAAATATAATACGAAACCGTCACAAAAGGAACACAAAGGAGAGCTGAGCTCCAGTAAAGATGCCAGGACTTTGTTGGAATCTCAAATGAACAAGCTTTGAGATTTTCCCCAGCAAGATTATAAAACTCAGGCTTACAAACTACGATTGGTGTGAATTACTGAAATATAATACAATGTGAGGTCTGGCAAAGAAATACCACAGAGGGTCCCAGGATGTTAACAAACTCACTGCTGAAATGCTGACCACCACAGTCTGCCCTGGACGAGGAGCCAAGCAAAGTGAGAATGGCCCGGTGGACTGGAAAGGAGGAACATTCCAGATCAGGGGAGTCACGACTAGGATGAAGAATAGGGTCAACAGAGAGGAGGAAATCTGAAAGGAGTAAAGGTTGTGGTCACAGAGGGAAATATCAGAGTTGACAATCAAAAAGGTGAAAGAATACCAAGTGATGGCAAGGTCCAGGTGTGGGCATTCAATCTCACAAAGTCTGTTATTTTTTCCAGGTGCTAAACGTATCATCGCAGGCACTCTCTCAGTCTTCGTTAGCCTGTGCCTGGCTACAGAAACACAAGGAAGGGACGGTGTGACGAACAGGCCACAGCGGGGAAGAAGGGTGGTCCAGAGACTTAAATCTTGTTTCTACGTGACATTTACATGGTAGTTCTGGCTCTAATGTTATCTATCCTGCCATTTATATCTGGAAATCTTCTTTCAGCCTTCACACACATGTTCTCGAAATCAAAAAAGATTAAAAGGAGGCGACAAAGACTGCATTTCATCAGTACTGACAGGCTCTTCACAGTTAATGCAACTTCTCTTAGTTTTTGCTGCCAAGACAACCATTACCTCCTGCATCACACCTGTAATCCCAGCACTTTGGAAGGCTGAGGTGGGAGGATGGCTTAAAGCCAGAAGTTCAAGACCAGCCTGGGCAACATAGTGAGATCTTGTCTCAAAAACAACAAAAAAATTTAATTAGCTGGGCATGGTGGCATGTGCCTATGGTCCTAGCTATTTGGGAGGGAGAGGCAGGAAGATGGCTTGAGCCTGGGAAGCAAAGGTTGCAGTGAGCCATGACTGCACCACTGCACTCCAGCCTGGGCAACAAGGAACACAGTGAGACTCTGTCCCAAAAAATAAAAATAAAAAAACACAGAATGGCAAGGAAGGCAGAAAGACATGCAGTGCCACCAACAAGTGAGGAATGAAAATGCAGGGTATTTCTTCATGACTGGACCATTAACTAACTGACTTCCTTCTTACTAGTGAAGCACTAGATCATGTAACTATGACATTGCTTCCAATTTTGTGGCCTTTGAGAAATCCTGGTAGGCCAGAATCATGTCAGACCTTTAATTCCATATTATAAAATTGTGAGGCTTTGTCACCTGGCTAAGCTGGAACTACATATCCCAGAATCCTCTTATCTATGTAGATCCGGGTTAGGGTTGGACAAAATAGAATTTCCTGTGAGATTTGTGAGGTGGAAGTAGAGCAGTAGTCATTATCCTGGTAGCTCATGATTAAAGGCAATGTGGGACAGATGCGAAGGCGCTAATGGGCACCAGTTTGTCCTTGCTCTTTCTGCTCCTGTTTTCTTCTCAAATGCTATTCTTATAGACCAACATGACCCCAAGACCACTAGATGCTTGGCTGCAATCTCAGAGCTGGGTGAAGACATGATTGCCCTTCTTCAGAACCCTAAACCAGCCCATTCTGCCTGGCTCCCAGATTCCTCTGCAAGCTTCAACTTGTCCACCTACCAGTGCTTCAAGGCAACTGATTCATGACTTTTCCCTGATCCTGTAACTCTCCTTTTTAGGCCTTCACTTTCCCAACTCCTTCTGTAATTGTGTAAGGTCTTATTCCTCTAATAAATGCGTTATTCCACAATATTTATAAGGGCTCTGCCTCCCTGATGGAATCCTAACACAGAAAACCGTATTGAGTAGACAATTTGCCCCTAAAGATTCAGTAACTGACAAAAAAAAGAGACACCTTACACACATAGCATTGGATTGCTTTATAGTTTGCAAATCCTGTTCATATGATTTAATGTTCAACCTTGAGAGGATTAAATAAGGAAACTGAGGTTCCGAGAAGTTATGTGACCAAGGAATAATAAAAAAAAAAAAGATGCAAAAACCACTTAGAGGCCATCTGTACTGATGATCAACCAAAATAACTCAATAAACATGAAATGATTTAAACAATTCTCTGTCCAAGGATCAGAGATAGAAAAGGCTGAGGCAAGATCTATCCACAAGGTTTATTTTAGTGCATTCTGTAAAATTAACAGCTGCCAGAGGCCCAAGCACTGCTCAGCAGCCTTCCCTGCTCAGCCATTTTTAATCCTCTGCACGTTCGAACTGGCCAACATCATCTGCCAAGTTCTGTGTGAACACCTGGTCCTCCTTTTAGCCTCTAGTTGAAGAGAATAGGAGATTCATATTGTGTTTAAACTTGCATATGAGCATAAAAAGCACCTGAGATAATCTGGAGAACTCCCCTCACCCACCCGAATCTCCTCCTCAGCCAGCTCTGAGCCCTTATAAATATTGTGGAATAATGCATTTATATTAGAAGAATTAGACCTTACACAATTATGGAAGGAGTTGGGGAACTGAAGGCCTAAAAAGGAGAGCGAAAGGATCTCCCCTCATTTGACTGTTCCCTAATCCATTGTCTGCTCCTCCTTGGCCTCATCCATCCCTCCTCCCCAACACCACCTTAAACCTGCCCTTGTCATTTGTAGACACGGTGCCAGAAGCCATGGGTGATGAGGGGTCTACGCCGAGCTTCCCTGATGAGGCTCAGTAAGGACTACAGTGTTATTTAACAGTCCAGCATGGACAGAATTCAACAGAAAAAGACTCTGGGTTCACAGGCCCTTTAAGGAACACTTTAACTACAATCTGATACTTAATTCCTTCATTCAGTATATTTTTTTTGCTGCACGGCTGCTGTGTGCAGAACCACATCATCACGGAAAGCTGATGAGCTAAAACCTGGCCAAGTATCAGAGTCGATAAAGATGGAACAGTATGTTGACTTACAGAAAAGTTGGGAGGAGGTGAGTCCCATGACAAGATGAAGACCCTTTAAAACATCAAGTAAATAAAGGAAAGGAGGGAAGTCCAGCTTTTTAGGGAAGGCAGAATCAGGAAAAAACAAACAAATTCATCTGTGATAATAGGCTTAAGCTCCTTCAAGGGACACACAAGGCTCTTTACTCTCAGGACTTTCTCTCCAGTCTCAAGCCTTTCCCTCTAAAACCCCACAACTCAACCTTCCACACCAGCTGCAAAAAGTTTTCTTTTTTTTTAGATGGAGTCCCTCTCTAAAGAGGGCTGGAGTGTGGTGGTGCAATCTCAGCTCACTGCAGCCTCTGCCTCCTGGGTTCAAGCAAATCTCATGCCTCAACCTCCGAGTAGCTGGGATTACAGGTATATGCCATCATGCCCAGCTTACTTTTGGATTTTTAATAAAGACAGGGTTTCACCATGTTGGCCAGGGTGGTCTTGAACTCCTGACCTCAAGTGATCTGCCTGCCTCAGCCTCCCAAAGTGCTGGGATTATAGGTGTGAGCCACTGCACCTGCTGCTTTAGTTCTTTCTCTGTGCTCTTCCCTCAGCCTAAAGTAAACTAACCGCCCCTTCTCTGCCAGACAAAAATGTACTGATCATCAAGACTTAATGAGCTCCAGTGAGTCCAGCTTGCTGAAGGCTTTGCTGATCCTTTCCCACCTCGGCCCCCAGCTCAGGCAGAGTTTAGCAGGTGCGTGCTGAGGCTCTGCTCGCCACCATGATCACCTGGAGCCGCCTGCCTACCAGCCTTCCTGTGAGGCTCTGCCAGGGCTGCTCATCACCACACCCCCAGCCCAGCAGCATGCCTGCTGATGCACTGACTGTGATCACTCCTATCCCAATGAGCTTCTGCAATGTTAGGGCCAGATTTGATCTGCAGATCACTCTCCAGGGAGCTTAACAGAAAGTACATAATCTCAATAATTTCAGAAACAGCCCTTCATCAATGAATTTTCAAAAACAGTCCTTTGCCAGTTCATGACAGAAAGCACAGAACATGTGGTTGGGGCAACTGAGGCACACGGCATCAATCAAGAGACCAGTTCTCAGCGCCTTGGGAACCTCAAGATTCTAAACCCCAAAACGCACCACATCAATTTTCTTTTCACTCTTCTTTGGGGCTAGTAAAAATCAACTCTCTGGGTGCTTTGGATCCTTGCAAAAGTCCCCAATCCAGACATGGCTAGTGCATGTGCCTCTCAAACTACATGCACAGGTAGAGACAAGACATAGGAAGTGATATGAACAGGTCCAGAGGATCATGCTTAGCTTTCCTGCAAAAGCACCTCTGCCTAAAGCGCTCCCAGAATCCTCTCCCTTTTCTCTAATGTTCGTTTTTTTCCCGTTTGTTTAACAATCCTTGGAGGACACTTGGTCTACGCCACCTCTCCTCCTGTGTGTATGTCATGCCTCCACATTTAGACTGGCTGCTGGAGGAGTCAAAGGACTGTGTTGATCTATGCTTTTAGGTTCCCCCACATCTAGAGCAATGCCCGACGTGGGGTAGATAATAAATAGTTGTTATGAACTAGGCAGTGAGTACCACTGCCCCTTCACTCAGACGTGGCTCAGCGCTGGCTGCTCCCTAGAACAGTGATAAGAAGACGGTCGGTGGTTGAAAGAACCCAGCCACAAGGCACTTGACATACGCTGGGACTGAAGGAGTCTGCTTCTCTAGACTGTGACCAACCAGGACGAAGCCTGGGAAGGGAGCACATGCCATTTTGGGGTGGAAATGGTTGTATCAACTCCACAAAGGGAACGGGTAGAGGCAGTGGAGAGACAATAATGAGAACCCATGAGTCATCTGTCTTCCACCCAAGCTGCCAGGGAAAAAACGAGAAAATCCACAGGAAGAAGAATGGAGACTTTTCTCACCCCTTCTTTTTCATGCGTAGATTTCATTTTCTCCTACTCTGCCACAAAAACCTCTGTCTTAGAAATGAAGTCACATGCAATTCTTTCCACAATAGTAACAAAAACAGAGAAGCACACATATGAAAGACAGTAAAGACACATAGATAATTTCTGCCCCCTTTTTAACTTAAGGTCCACAATTTAAAATATGTGTTGTATATATCATATACAGTATATATTACACGTGTAATATATACATCTTATAGGCATTTTTCTAAGCACATACATTAATTGAATTATTCAAAGATTCAAGTTCCCACACGCTGGGGTAAGTAAAAACAGACATGATCTCGCTTTCGAGCTGCTTTCCATTGGGTGAGACATACAAACGCTCATCCTAATAAACAAATCATCACAAACTGATGGCTGTGCCCTGAAGGAAGGTGGCTCAGTGAGCGCCCATCACCAAGAGCTGATGCAGGCTGGACCATGCTGTGGGCGGCAGCACTCCTGGGTCCAAACATGTCCTCATTTCTCTGGGGAGATGAGGCTTTACTTGAAATCCAAAGAATCAAATAACTGGAAATAATTCCAAGACAAATAGATAAACCAAAGAAGGTGTTGTGTGTATCTATCTTACAGTCATTTCTAAAGACCTGGAGTGAAGTATACTTGGGAAAACCTCAAGAGGGGTCACTGACACTTGATTCCTCGCTGAGTTCTCACGCTTCTTTGTCTTGAGGCCCAAATACCTTAAATGAACATTCTGGATGGAAAACAGAGCTTGCCTCATCATTGCTGTTTTCTAACGACCAAACTCACATCCTCCTACTGTATGATAAACACCTTTCAGCCTGTGGTGCAAGCTAACTGGGTGCTGGAATGTGGAGTCCCTGAGGGTCCTGCTGATCAGCATATACCACCTTGCTACCTCTGTGGCCCTCCCTAGACGGGTTACCAGAGGTACCTTTCCCAATTATTTATGAGCCAGGTACAACACTAGGCTTTCTGGGACTCATACTGCTGTTTCCACTGATACTTGTCTGTGGGATAAATGGTAATGAAAGTGGGACTCCCATGAATAGATCACATGATTGCATAAACCTTGTTTCCATAGAAAACCAACTAAAATTCCCCATCATTGCTCTAAAACTTATCTGTGTCTCTTACCAGGTGATAGTCCTTTGAAGAAATGCTCCGATAAACTATCTGGGGGGAACATCGGTAATTGTTTTGTGAGTTGTTTTCCTTATAAGAAACAACCAAAAATAGGATTATGGCCTGACTTATCACCTTAATTTAGCAGGCTGGCTTCCTGTGAGCCCCAGCGGACCTCTCCAGCCTCACGCATGCCAGCTCTTAGCTGCTCTGTGGGCGCTGGTGATGTTGCCAATATCTTTCAGGGTGACTTTGTTCACATTTTTCTTCTCCACCAACCTCCCCTCCCCAGAGTTTAATATCCACATCCCCTAAGGTCTCTATTACTTTTCCAGCTGAAGTCAGCTAATCCCCAAGGTTGGGACACCAACCTGCACACATTTATCTACTCCCACCTCTGAGAAACTGTACTGACCACTTTCATACCTGAAATGCATTTCCTGTTCCCGGCTCTCGACTCTCCAGGCCCACCTGCTCCACGGAGCTTTTCTGTAATAACAACCCCTGGTCCCAGTTTCATCTCTATAATTCTAACAGCCGCATATGTACAGTGATCTAATAACTCATTCACCCAGGCCTTTATAAAACACCTATGATCCATTCTGCCATTCAATCATAACTGGTCCCATTCCATTTTGGACTTTGTAATCCTGCACCAGAAACACAGACAATATTCCCTTAACGCTGCTGAAATACTAAAAAAATAAGATCACAAAGAAAAGTAGCAATGACCTGTACCGAAGAGTAAAGCTGGACACAAATAAGTTACTCCTTCAAAGCTCATAACTGTTTTTACTTTGACTACTGTGACTAAGTACCGTGTGCTGTACCATGCCATGAGTTAGACACTATGGTCTTAACTTGGAACTTACTGTAATGATTTCTCAAAGATGATGGTCTATAATGTCTTCTAATAAATAAGAAAACGTTTGGATGTGCCAGCTTTCAGAAAATGGAAAAATGAATAGTTGTGCCAAAAGTGTGAGTGTTTTTTTAACTCCTCACTGCAACATAAGCAAAGTAGCATACATTGGACAGACACCAAATCAGCTAATATTCCCTTCTCAGTACATCCTAGAGGGGCAATGGTTTCACAAAGCACCATCCACCCCTTTGCCTCTGGAACAGCACAAGACAGCAAGCTACTTCAAACACAGCCCAGAATTCACAAGTTCTTGGTAAGCCTCAAAAATATCTGCATCCAAAACCAGTGAGATGAAATCACTGGGCTTAGCAGTGGCATCAACAGTAACACCTCAGAGCAGCCAGGGAGGGCCAGGCAGCAGCCAAGACGCAGTGAGGACTGAGCTCATACGCACAAGTTCCTTCCGTAATCTATAGCCTTTCTAGAAGGTATTCTTTTAGTAGGTGGTATTTATCCAGCATCATTTTGAACCTTCCTTGTTTAGACCAAAGCAATGAAAAGGAAGAAAATCCCCAAATACTAGGGGCACATTTTTTAACCAATTGAGTCTATTGATTAAAGATGTCAGAATTTCAACTCTTCAGTTGGGCATCGCAGCTCACACCTGTAATCCCAGCACTTTGGGAGGACAAGGTGGGTGGATCCCTTGAGGCCAGGAGTTCAAGATCAGCCTGGACAACATGGTGAAACCCCGTCTCTACTAAAAATATAAAAATTAGCCCCGTGTGGTAGCACATGCCTGTAATCTACTTGGGTGGCTGAGGCATGGGAATTGCTTGAACCCAGGAGGCGGTGGTTGCAATGAACCAAGATCATGCCACTACACTCCAGCCTGGGCAACAGAGCAAGACCCTGCTTGAGGGAAAAAAAAAAAAAGAAAGTATTTCAACTCGTCTACCCTTCAGGAAGGGTGTAAAATCCAAAGTAGTGGCTATACTTATACACACCTAAAGGTGTCTATGTCCCTTCTCACTGTGGTCTGGGGTGGACTGGGAAAACGGCAACCTGTGGAGCACCTTCCAGGCTCTTTTCAAAGCTAAAGGGAGAAGACACAAGTCACATTTCTGAGGGCTGAGGCTTGATTAGTCAGCCCCAGCTTGCTCATGGTTGATACCCTCCAGCAAAACTTGCACACGCACACACAAAAATCAGTAATGACAAGAAACAGTCTATCATCTAGAAATGTCTTACTGGTTTTCCTATTTCTGTGACTTTTCCCAGAGGTCTGTCTGAACGCCCGGTTAGCCTGGTGGTGGGGACACCTCTGTACCCTAGACAACCACAGGGAAAGATCTTTAGTGCACAGGAAATGGGCCGGAATGAGGCAGCAGTTGCCAATACAGGGCAGAACAATTTCCAGAGCCCTCAGAGACACCGACCCACTGTGGTGAAGAGGCACCAGGCAGGTGAGAGAAAACAGGCTCAGGCTGCAGAATCGTCAGGAGTGCTCAGAAGATGGGCAGGAAGCCAGGGCTGGACCAAGAGGCCACATGGCCCACAGCAGGGGTCAGTGTGGACCAAAGAAGTCTGAGACGGAAGGGGAGACCTTCGGGACCAGCTAGCCCAATCCTTCTTTTACATGGGCTGAGAGCTATTCAGCAACTTGTCCAAAGTCACAAAACTAGTGAGTAGAAGGACGAGGGCCAAAACCCAAGCCTCCTGTCTTGAAAGGCAAGGAAACAAATGTTTTCACAATTTAGCTAATTACATCAATTCCTTTCAGTGTTTTCAAAGATATATTTTGACTAACATGGAAAGACAGACTAGTGTCCTGTGGTTATGAACCCAGACTCTGGAGCCAGATTCTGCATTTGAATCCCAGGTCTGCCACTTACACTGTGACCCTGAGCAAGTGACTTCACCTCTCTGTGACTCAGTTTGCTCATCTATCCAATAGGGATAACAACAGTGCCTTCTCTCATGGGACTATGAAGCTGCCTAAGTGAGTTAATCTATGGAAAGTGCATTAGCCGGTCTCAGCTGCTCGGGAGGCTGAGGTGGGAGGATCGCTTGAACCTGGGAGGTTGAGGCTGCAGTGGGCTATAATCGCCATATTACACTCCAGCCTAGGTGACAGAGACCCCATCTCTTTAAACAAAGAAAAGAAAGTATAGTACCTGGCACAAAATAAATGCTACAAAAAAGGTAGGCAGGAATTTCTTAGGAAAAAAAAGAACGCTCATGTTGGTTTCTCTGCATCACACCTGCCCCTCAGCCCCCAATTTGTCTTGGTCATAGGTTACTGCCTTTTCCCACAGCATCTGGGACTAATGCTTCTAAGTCACACTCCTCTCTCGTAATCCATCCAGGCCCAACCCAGTCAGATATTAGCTCAGCCAGCCAAAGTGGGGGAAGAAGCAAAAAGTCTGAATAAATGCTTATGCAACTACTGGCCATCCAGCCTATCACATCTTAGATGTCTGCTACCAAAACCCTGAACTCAGAAGTCACCTCTCTTGACCCTCATCTCCTACTTTCCTAGACTACCCACTCCCTTGCACCTCAGAATCTGCTTTAATGCCCTCATCATGTCCTCCAGGCCCTCAGACCTTCTTCAGGGACATCAGGCCTGGAAGCCCCACTCACCTGCCTATCCCATCTGTACTCCACTGCCAGTCTTGTCTGTGATATTCTCATCAGTTCCCTTGGTTCCTTTACGCCTCATCCTTCCACTCTTATTCCATGGAGAGACCACACGATGCTGTCCCTCCTAGGCTGCCAAACTTGGTAACTAGGCCCACTGCTTCCACTACAGACCTACACTATCCTCCATCCTTTATTGCTAACTGAATGCCTGTCACATTCCCATTGGGTCCAGCCCTAGCCCACTCTCCTCCAGCCCTGACTCGGACCATGGCTTTGCCTCAGACCCACTGAGAAAGCCCAGACCACCAAGTACTTTGTGTGCCAAACACTCCTCCAGATATGCTCCTCAAACTTTAGCATGCATTTGAATCCCCTGGGGATCTTGTTCAAATGCAAACTTTCATTCACAAGGTTGGACCTGAGATTCCCCCAGGTGCTGCCAATGCTGCTGGTCCCCAGAACACACGTCAGGTAGCAGAGTTCTAAGAACTTACATACACTAATGTTTGCACTTTTCTAAATATGTTGTTTTTGATCTTCATGAAAAACCTGCCAGTGAGGTATTATTCCTATTTCACAGAGACAGAAAGTGAGATTCAGAGAGGCTGGAAAACCTGTCCAAGGTTCACACTGAGGAGAGGCAGGATTCAAATGAAAGGCTGACTCTGAAGCCTGAACCCTAGTTTTTCCTCTTTTAATTGGGAGATGAGATAAAGACGGGAGGGTATAAAGAACAGAAATAGGTTTTAAAAACACACATGTAACGGTTTATTTGTAATACAAACTATTAAAATCTTCTTAGCTGATGTGAATGACAGAAAGACGGATTCCCAAGGGAATCTTGGATTTCATAATCCGTCTTTGCATTGTGCTAGAGATTCTGTCTAACAGCCAAAGACCTAAAAGCTATCAGAGAGTTAGTTAACTCTATCAATCAACATGGAAGAAGATATCCAGAGGGACACAGGGGAAACTTTATGAGTATAGGTAAAGAAAGGGAACATACAGGTCAGGCGCAGTGGCTCAGGACATTTTGGGAGGCTGAGGCGGGAGGATCACTTGAGGCCAGAAGTTTGAGACCAGCCAGAGAAACACAGCAAGACCCTGCCTCTAGAAAAAAAGATTAAAAAATGACTGGGTGCAGTGGCTCACGCCTGTCATCCCAGCACTTTGGGAGACGGAGGCAGGCGGATCACGAGGTCAGGAGTTTGACACCAGCCTGGCCAATATGGTGAAACCCTGTCTCTACTGAAAATACAAAAATTAGCCAGGCATGGTGGCGGGTACCTCAGCTACTCAGGAGGCTGAGACAGGAGATTTACTTGAACCTGGGAAGGGGAGGTTGCAGTGAGCCAAGATCACACCACTGCACTATAGCCTGGGTGACAGAGCAAGGCTTTGTCTCAAAAACAAGAAAGAAAAAAGATAAAAGATAAAAAAAATAGCCAGGTATGGTGGTGCACACCCCTGCAGTCCTAGCTATTCAGGAGGCTTAGGTGGGAGGATTGTTTGAGCCCAGGAGTTTCACGCTGCAATGAGTCGTGACTGCACCACTGTAATCCAGCTGCGGTGATGGTGTGAGATCCTGTTCTAAAGAGAGAGCGGTGGGGGGGGGGGGGGGGGGGGGGGAACTAGGGAACATAAGATCCCCTCAAACTAGCATGTATGTGGCAGGTTTGGGGGCACTCACAGGGCTGGGAAGGCTGAGGGCGCTGCAGAGACCGCATGCCACACCACGCTGCTCTCC
>CAUYQU010011146.1:0-45739 GCA_963574635.1 Cheracebus regulus
GAGATAGCATGGGGAGAAATGCCAGATATAGGTGAAGGGGAGGAAGGCAACAAATGACACTGCCACGTGTGTACCTATGCAACAATATTGTATGTTCTTCACATGTACCCCAAAACCTAAAATGCAATAAAAAAAAAAAAAAGAATTGGAAAGGAAAAAATAATAATAAAGTTGTGTAAAACCAACAAAAAAGAGAACAGGATCAAAATAATAGGCAAGTTGAAATTATCATGAAACAGTATGCATAAACTGTGTTTCATATATATTTTATTTACATATGTGTAT
This sequence comes from Cheracebus regulus, assembly GCA_963574635.1. NCBI lineage: Eukaryota > Metazoa > Chordata > Mammalia > Primates > Pitheciidae > Cheracebus > Cheracebus regulus. The sequence goes on from CAUYQU010011146.1 coordinate 286, forward strand.
ATGTGTATATATGTATATGTATACTGTACATTCATGTAAACTATGTGACATATTCCAATATAACAAAAGACAAAGTATATTTCAACCATAAACTCTGCAATACAGAGTACAGGGCACAAGAAGGTAACACTGGAAAGCATCTGGTAATATTGTAGTAACTACTAAGAGCAGCCAGAACACTTCATTCTGAGTTGCGTGAAGTAACTACATGAGATTTTGACCTGCTAGCAAGTTTTTATGCTCAAGTTAAAGTTAAATGTGCTGCATGCCTTTTTTTTAAAATAGAGAACTCTTCACGAATTTGCATGTCATCCTTGCTAATCTCCTCTGGATTGCTCTCGTTTAAGTATATGTGCTGCCGAAGCAAGCACTACATGTCTCTTTTTAAACTTAATTTATCTCACATATCTCTTTCTACATGAATATATTTTTTCTATCATGCTCACTAGAAAGGTTTAGGAAACATGATTTAAGAAACGATAGTCAACCAGCAGCTACATGTAGTGGTTGTTGCATATGAAGCAAATAGGTACCCCAGAATAGGGCTCTTTGAATGGATACGCCCTGCATGCAGCACCCACTTGGCTGTACCAACTTGCCCTCAGATGCCAATGGGAGACAGGCCTACATTTTCTGGGAGAATTCAGGCAACACCCTCCCAAAACAGCCTTGGCTGTTGTGTATGATAGTCATGACAAATGGCACATCATTAAGAACTATGTACCCTGTGGAAAGAACAAAGGACAGTAATCTTTCCTCTGAAAGTACTCTTACAAAGGTAAACAAATTAAAATAAATGTTATTTAAAAAGGAAACCATCTGCCATAGATTTACCTAAAACAGGCTGGGCGCAGTGTAATCCCAGCACTTTGGGAGGCTGAGGTAGGCAGATCGCATGAGCCCAGGAGTTCAAAGTCAGTCTGGGCAACATGGCAAATCCCCAACTCTACAAAAAATACAAAAATTAGCCAGGCATGGTGGCACCCATCTATAGTCCCAGCTAGTGGTGAAACTTGGGTGGAAGGCTCACTTGAGCCCGGGAGGCAGAGGCTGCAGTGAGCCAAGATTGCACTACTGCACTCTAGCCTGGGCAACAGAATAAGACCTTGTCTCAAAATAAAGAAAAACAAACAAATAACAACAACAAAAAAGAACTAAAGCAGAGTCATGGGGATGAAGTTTCTGCTCTTTATTTTATTGCTTTTTTTTTTTTTTTTAGACTGAGTCTCGCTCTGTTGCCCAAGCTGGAGTACAATGGCATGATCTCGGCTCACTGCAACCTCGACCTCCTGGGTTCAAGCGATTATCCTGCCTCAGCCTCCAGAATAGCTGGGATTATAGGCATGCACCATCATACCTGCTTAATTTTTGTATTTTTTAGTAGAGAAGGGGTTTCACCATATTGTTCGGGCTGGTCCGAATTCCTGACCTCAAGTGATCTGCCCAACTCGGCTTCCCAAAGTGCTGGGATCGCAGGCGTGAGTCAACATGCCCAGCCAAGTTTCTACTGTTAATAGAATTAAAATACATTGATTCATCATCTAACAAAGTCAAGACCACAGAACTTCAAATTCTAATGCCTGCCAATAAAAAGTAACAGCCTATTATTGGCATCTATTTCCTTAGCAAATGTCATTATAATCATCTAAATCCAATGAAATATGTTTTAAAAACAAGTGTGCAGGTAAGAAAAATCCATTAAATTTGCCAATATTTTAGTTATCATACAAGAAACTGCTACTGAGCCTGCAGAAAACTGTTACTCTATTATACCTATCATAAAGGCAGTGTACTTTTAATAATCATGTTAATTTTCTCTTATATGAATTCCTTTTTTGGATACACAGATGGGATAATAGAATTGTGAATGTGGTTTTTAATTAAAAGTGAACACTGGAAACAAAAATGTCTTTGAAGAACTACAGCCTTTAGAACTGAGCTTTGAGGTAAGAGTAAACAGCAGTTTCGTCCACAAATCCTTTTTCCCTTGTTTAATGCCAAAGCTTTTTCATACTCAATAAAAATGATAACAATATATTGGAATATACATTCTGGACTTGGAACAAAGCACCTATAAGCTAAAAGGTTGTAATTCATGAGTTGATGCACATTTCACTGGCTTTTTATATTTCTACATAACTCTTCCCTTTTAGTGAAATAAATACAAACAAGAGCCATCTTTATAAATAGAAAATGCTAGAAGCCATGGACCATGGATAGTATTTATAGCTTTGGTGAAGGCGAAGCTGCCAAGGGGAATAGCGGGGATATTAAAGCATTTCATTTAAAATCACATCTTATTTCTTGTTACAATGACCTTATGTATATCCCCACAACATTACAGAATGCACAGTGTCCCATTTCTTCCCCACAACACTTAAATCAAGACTAGCGTTAAAGACATGTAGAGGTCAAACTTGCCATCATGGGCCAGAAGAGGAAAACCGGACACCACGTCGAAGTAAAAATTAGATCAGAAGAAGAAAATGATTTTTTTGTCCTATGTGTATTTTATTTTTCTGTCCCCAGCCATTTTGGTTTAACAAGGGGAGAAAAGAGAGAAAAAATGTGCGGCAAGAGGTGGAAAGGTAATGGAAAATGTTATTACACTAGCAAAGTAACTTAACCACTGGACTCCTGATTTTATCAGAATGAACAAATTGTGTACAAATCAGAAAAAATTTCAAATAAAAATCCCTAAAATGGGGGGTAGGGACAATTATAGATGAAAATCCTCAAAGCAAAACAGAAATATAAAAAACATATGGAAAGGCAATGTAAAAAGTTATTTTTATTTCTTATGTTAAAGCTAAAAAGCTTTGGGTTATAAATGCTTTTATAATGGGGTGTTGGAATTTAATAATGATTTCAAAGCACTTAATGTATTTAGTGGTTTTTAATGTTTTGCAACAATACATTTAATACTCATACCAGGCTTTTTACTGCCTTTTTTTCTGGAATGAAAACATAATTCTTTCTAAAAGAAGGTTTAAGCTCAAATGGGGGGATCTCAAATCTATAACCATGAACATGGATTTGGACTACAGGAAGGGTTAACTTGGAGCTAGTTATTCAATTATCATTAATACCAGAGTTAGAGATCACATCAATCTTCCTTTGAATCAACAAGAGTTCAACGTGTAGAAAAATGGCCAAACAGAGTAATCAAGGAATAGCAGTAATTACTATCACAACCATACCCAGAGTGGCATGGATGAGCCGTTACCCTAGATTCAGTGGCTTTTGTTTTAAGGGCAAGAGTTTGATGGAGAAAGAGTTATACTATTTGTCCATCAGTGTGTACCTGGGGCCAGTGCTATCCTAGCAGTGTGTTACATAGCAGGGCTTGAACCTGACATGCTGGCAGTCTACAGAAGTGAAGACAGAGGAGATCCAAGTCCACTCCACGGTCACAGATTTCAAACTGAATCAACCACGGATTAAAGTGAAAAATCTTTACCCACATTAAGGGCACTTAGCACATCAAAAGATGTTTCCAGGAACCCAGGCAAAAGGAGATTGATTTGTTTCCCAGACTTAAGTCAAACTCCTGTCTTGTATCAAGGGTCAGAAATCATCCATTTAAGAACTGTCACATTGGAGAAATAAAGTAAGTTGTTCAGATTTACATTTTCATTCCTTCTGGTGTTGAAATTCCTTCCCCTCTGTCCTTGGGATAGTTTTTTATCACTCCGTAACAGTGTAGATTAATCTTTGCTGCTTTGTAGCTAGAGCAATTAGATGAATATTTCCCAAAGTGTCAGATGGGTACCACCAGTGATCCATGAAAAAAAAAAAAATTAAGATGGTTTACAGAATGGTAAGGGACACACAGGGAAATAGCTATTTCGATGAGAAGGGACAAGTGACAAAGAATGCTGTCAGGAAGCCAAGTAAGCTTCCCAGAAGACATGACATTTAAGCTGAGCTCTGAAGAAGGACAGGAAGGAAGCAGGGGAAACAGAAGTGCTGAAAGAATGTTCCAACCAATAGGAACATTTCACACTAAGCTTTGGAGGTAAGAAAATGTTCTGGAAACAGCAAATTTAAGAGAAATATTCTGGAGTCAGCTAGTGCTCTGGGACCTGCACAGAGGCCACATCAATGACTGGATGACCATCAGGTAATAAACCAAGGAAAAATGAATAACCTACAGAGATGGACACAATCAGACAAGAAGAAAGCCAACATACCTTTCTTCCCACCCTGCCATGCTGCAACTGCAGTTAGAGTCATAGCCAAAACCTTAATAATATTCAGTAATCCTTATTGATACAAATGTTTTTACTTTTCAATTCCAATAGAAATGGGACATATAAATCACCAACTATCAAGATGATCGTTTCTTTGGAGAAAAACAGCTTTTAAAGAGCCTTCATTATTTCTTTGTTCCTGTAGAAGAACTAAGCTTTGTTGCACACGAATGAACATTTTGTATAAAATGACCTTCTGCCTGAAAGCTGCAAAAATTGCTTCTGCTTTAAAAACGGCAAACATTTCAAAGTGGATTATAAAAGCTAATCTATAAAGTTTCTGGAGAAAGCAGGTAACAGAACAATAGAGAAAACACATCTTGTGTGTATGTGGAGAGCTTTCTTCCCTTCCTTCACTCCTCCCCTTTCCTGTCTCCTTCAGATTGTACAAGGCCACACTGGCCTTGTACAAGTCAAAATAAGCCTGGAGTTTACATCAGAAGACACGATCACAATCGATAACAAATTATCTTTGTTTCCACAAGAGATACCTGTTATCAATTTGAGGCTGATTAAATTAATACCTGTTATCAGTGCGGATGGCCAATTTCCAAACCAAAGCCATTGCATTCTACATCTCAGCCTGCATTCGCCAAACTGCAACATTTGCAAAGCTGTTGAAGACGGAACCAGCCAAACTTTGTTCAAAGGGCTGCTCAAGGGCCAAGGCAGCTCAGGGGGAGGTAGGAAAAAGAGACAACCTTCGATTTCAGCCCAAGTAATTTTTCCAAATGACCCCGTATTTTAAATAATGTTCTTCTGCTTCCATAGCTCTCCTGGGAATATTTTAGAGTTATGACACTTAAAAAGTCCCCTCAGGACCCTTCAGTTCTAAGGTAACTGCGCTATTTCCTCTGTGGGCAATGTAACTATCTTTAACTTCCCAAGGGGATAGTCCACAATGAATGGGGACTATGACGTTATGTCATCTGAAGCATGGGTTTCCAACCCCCAGCCATGGACCAGCATTGTTAGGTGGCCTGTTAGGAACTGGGCGGCACAGCAGGACGTGAGTGGGGGGCCTTCGAGCCTTGCTGCCTGAGCTCCGCCTCCTGTCAGATCGGCAGCAGCATTAGAGACTCACAGGCGCATGGACCCTGTTGTGAACTGCACATGCAGGGGATCTAGGCTGCATGCGCCTTAAGAGAATCTAACTAAGGCCTGATTATCTGAGGTGGAACAGCTTCATCCCAAAACCATCTCCCACTCCCCCATGGAAAAACTGTCTTTCATGAAACCAATCCCTGATGCCAAAAAGGTTGGGGACCGCTGATCTGAAGGATGAACATTTGTTCTCTAAAATGAAAGGAAATTTCCTATCACCAAGGGCTCTGTGATGAATGAAATCCTGTTCCAGCCCTTAATTACACCTTGCAGGGCTTACTCAGAAGGTGTTGACTAGAACTCACAATGGCAGAGTATTGAAGGTGTTGCCCAACAAGTATTGAACATGTTAGGTAGACTGTGACTTATCTGGGGCAGATGTTCCTGCCAAGGAAGACAGGAACATCTGCCCCAGAAAAGTCACAGTCTACCTAACGTGGTGTCGGTGCTGGTCAGGAAGTCTGTCCTGCAGAGAGTGTCCATTCCTGGTTGTATCACTTTTCTATTACTTCTGTTTAATTTAATTTAGCAAGTACTTGTTGATAAACTATTAGATAACAAGAACATCACCAAGAACTGAGTGGGACCCCAATAAATTGATAACTGAGTCTTAGGCCTCAAGAAGTTTGGGGTACATTTTGTTGCAGTAGAGTCAGAACAGGTCTCAGAAACCAAGGAAAAGAGTTTGGATCCAGGTCTTCCTACTCACTGACTTTGGGCAAGTCTTAACTACTCTGAGTCTTGGTTTTCTAATCTGATTAACAGAAATAATGTAACTTTTAGTCTGTACCGCAGTGTGTGAATTTGGTGAGAATTTACATACAAAAATTTCCCAAAGGATTCCACACAAGTGTAAAATACTACTAAGGTAGGATAGAGGAAGAGACAAGATTTTCCAGCATAAAACAGCTTGATTGAAACAAGGAAACTTCACAGAGTCACTGCCTCCCACGGTTTGCTCTCATATGGGGAAAACTTGGAACAACTCCCCAAGTTCACAGTTACATGGAGGTTATGTGAAAGTTAATTCTGCCAAGAAAAGGACTCCAAATCTTGTGTTCGAAAACACAAGGCTGTGCATCTGCTCCTTAAGGGCGGGTTTTCAGAATCCACCACTCTCTTTTTCAGTTTCAGAGGTAAAATCTGTGATCAGTGAGGCTGAAAATGGAATGAGGCAAAGAGGCCTTTATGGAAGGATTTGACTGATGTCCTCACAATGGCACAAACACAGAAATTAAGCTATTTGCCAAAGCAAGCTCCTTTGACAGATGGCACCTGTGAGACACTGGACAGGATGGTGAGTATGGCAGGCAGCTCCTTGCCCCTCCAGCCCCAACTATGGCCAGGGAAGAAAACATTTCTTTCTCCTTGAAAATGAAATAACACTAATAATTTCCATGTCCATTCAGACTTTACCTTTGCAAGATGGATTTTTACGTAAATTTGATGCAGAGAAAAATCTGTTCTAATTCCCTTGTTGTTCTTTCCTTCCACCTATCCATCCAAATGTCTACCAGGCAACTTCACTTTGGGAAGGAACATATCGTGTTGGTCCAGGGAGAAGCCTTGAGGTCCAACAACCTGAATTCAAATCCTGCCTCCAGCAACTCTATAATACTTTCCTGAGCCAACATTCTTGGCAGAGTAAATGTCCATTAATGCTCTTATTGCTGATGATGATGACAATTGATTATGTGAGAAGAATTACAGTAGGGGCTGATGCTATGAAGATAATGGCACTCTCACAGTTCAGCTAGGAGGGGAAGCAAATAACTAGATAATGTGGAGTGGGCTAGAATTAGAGGGCCACACAAATGATAAAAGCAATTATTGAGTTTCACACTCCCTGGCCTATGTGCCAAGCTGTTGTAAGTGCTTTAGTCATTGAATCCAGCAAATCCTCACAACTGTTCTATAAAAAAGAAAGCATAGATACTATCCTAACTTTACACCAAAGGGAAACCAAAGGGAAGAGAGGTTATAGCGCTGTGAAAACCAAGGGCATAGAGCACCAGTGCAGGAATGCTCATAAATGATGCAACAGTGAGCTGGGGTTAGAGGATGAGTGCAAGTCAGCCAGGTGACTGAGAGAGGTGATGGTGAAGGAGCAGCAAAGGCTCCAGGGTGGGAGCCTCCTCTGCCTGGTCTCTCCCGTCTGCAGAACTGCAGGTGTGGGATGGGGAGCGGGAAGAGTGCAAAAGAGCAGGCAAGTGGGGCTCAGATGAGCAAGGAGGTTGAGCTAGGCTAAGGAGTACAGGGTGAGGTCCCATGGGGCATAGGACCCACATGATCAGACCTGAACTTTAATTCATTTTTAAAGGTAATCTGGTGGCAGTGCTGAAAAAAAAGTAGAAGAGGATAAACCTGAAACAGGGACTGAGGCAGAAAGACCACTTGCTTTAATGCCATTTATTCCACAAATATCTTAATCCATGAACAAGTCCCGTGGGCTCTCCCTCCATGTTTCACTACTTTTGTCATCCTCTCTCCCGTTATATCCCTAGTCAAAGTCACAGCCTTCTCCTCCCCGGAAACCCTCAGCATCCTAACATGTGTTCAGTTTGCACTCAGTGCTCTGCATCCCATTCTCCACATGGTTGCCAGAAGGAGCCTTTTAAGAACAATTCTGATGGCAGTGCTCCCTGTTTGAAACCCACTGATGACTTCCCACTAATCATGACTATGATCCATAAGGTCCTTTGATCTGGCCCAGTACCCTCAGATCCTGACTCCCAGCCACCTTTCTGGCCCCAGACCACTACCAGCTTGTCTCTGTCATCCTGCTGTTCTCTTTACCAAGGATACTCTTGTCCTCGATCCTTGTATGAGGCCTCCCCCTCATTTTGGTCACTCTGCAGCTTGAATGACTCCTCTTCAAGGACGTCACTCCCACCCCACCCCCTAACGAAATGTTGACACACTTTGTGCTCAAAGCAGCACTGAGCATATGGCTAGTGCTCAAAATGCAGTTGAACAAATTAAATAATATCTATTACTCACCCTACTGGGTGCCAGGCACTGTTTATCTGGGAATATAAGGTTTATGAGAACACAGCTGTTGCCCTCAAGGACATTACAATCCCTGGTGGGAAAAAAACAAGTAGGCAACTACAGCATAACGATAAAGGCTCTAACAGGAGAAGCAAGGAATCCTATAGGCCACCTAGGGAGCAACTAGACCAGGCTTACAGGGTACAAAGAAGCTCCTTGCATATGGTACAAGCAGGCTTCTCATCTGTGTTGAGACCTGAAAGACAAGAGCCAGCCCAGAAAACAAAGGAAGGGCCTTCCAGGATGAAAGAACGGCAAATGCAGTGGCAAAATAGGCAAAAGAGGGCACGACACGTTCAGGCAATTATGACTGGCTTGGCATATGAAGGTTATGTGGAGGGAAGCTTGTGTCAGAGATGGGAGCTAGTGAGAAAGGAGGCTGGAGAGTTTTAAGGAGCAAAATATTATTGTTTATTGATGTTATCCAGATGTTTTCAAAGGAGCAAAAGGTGATCCAAGGCAATAACGAGAAAGATTGAAGACAAAGTATTTGAAAGTTATTTAGGAAGAAGAATCTATAGGACTTAGAGGCCAGCAGGACATAGAGAATAAGGGAAAAGGTAGAGTGATAGAACTATCGGGTGGGTACAAAGGTCATCACTTTTGCACCAGCCTATAGCTTGGTGCCCTTAATCACGACCCGGTACTGCCTGCAGAGGGTATCCAGCAACAGTCAGAGAAGGAGCTGAGCTCAGGAGGAACACTGAAAGAAATAAGGGCTAGCAGGTATGAGAAAATGTCATGGTAAGACCAAGCAATATAATGACAGAATGTTTTTAAAAGTGGAATCCATTCAATCTGGTGACTAAGGCTCTGTGTTGGAGAGTGCCTGCTGACTCTCAGCACCATCTAAGCTGTGCTTTCTATGGTGGGGGCTGGAAGCCTACTACCACATGTTCTTTACTCCCTTGCTAGCAGAGCTCCAGGTGAGATTCTTGAGAGGTCTGCAAACCGAAAGAGAAAAAACCAACATTCTCCAGCTGAAGCGATGGGCATGTGTGTGGGCACCTGCAGATGGCAGGTATCTTCGGTCAGTCATTCAGACGCACTCCTAAGAATTACCCACTCATGCTGTGGACACCAGAGACCGTTGGTGGTGACTTCCTATGACTCCAGAACTTTCTAGACCTGTCAACTCAGAGAGCAGCTTCCCTGACCCTCACTCCCTCAGTTTTTCTAACTATCAAGTAAGCCTTTAATTCCTTTTATTAACCCCCTGGCTACTTCCTTTTTGTTTTCTGATCAAACATGGCAGAGTGAGCCACAGGGCACCTATGTAAGAACCACTCTGAAGCAAAGGTAGGGGCCAGGACCAAAGTGCAGAGAGCAGTGAAAGTGCGAGGGATCGAAGTTTGGGACAAAAAGAAAACCCAGATTCCTATATCGAGAAACTGATTCGGGCCATAGCAGGAAGAAAATGCAAGGTGAGGGCAGGCTTTAAGATGAAAAAATGCTCACAGCAACTAAGGCAATAATAAGAACTGCCCTGGAAAGCTCCAGGAAGACCCAGCTCAGGGCAACTCCGGGATCCTCCCCAGGGATCATAAAGCCATTGAGCCCAGGCCTCCAATTCAAAGGACCTTAAACTTGGACTTTCCACATTATTTCCTGAAGGGATTACAAATATAGTCATAAAGACACCATAGCACTGGAAGGAGAAGTTGTTTAAAGTTGCATCCCTTTCCTGGACCAAGTAGCCTACAGTGCATTATAATTTCTTTCTACCATATCCTTCATTTGCTTGGGAAGATAACAATTACATATAACATAGTCATGCTTTGTTAAAAAGCAGCAAATTGTGAAATGCATATATTTACAACTATGTTGAAAACACATCACAGTTTTCAACTGTTTTGTCATGTGTTCATTCATAACATACCAGGGACCTTGGGAAAAAACAAACAAACAAACAAAAAAAACAAATGACCTGATTCACTCAGCTTCTGAAGGACCCTGTGTAATAGGACCATGATGGCTTTTATTTCTCTAAAGGAAAGTCAACCACATGCACTTACATGTGAAGCTTATTCCAAATGTAATCAAGAACAAACAATGAAAAATAAATAAGACGATTTACTCCTCTGACTTTGGTCCCTGAACATTTTACACAAGTCCCTTGTTTTGACTAATACCACACTGGTGACTTCAGGGTCCTCAGAAAAGGGTCTTCCTCCCCCAGTGCAGAAGTAAAATCTTGAGGCCAAGTCTCTAAACCGTGCCCAACACTTTCAAGAGATGACTGTTCCAACTTGAAACATTGGGAGCGATGGAACCAGTGCTGGCATGACAGGACGCACGTGAACTTCTGCGTTCCAGAGGGCTGGGTCAACCAAGGGCCTGAGTTATGAATGAAATGTATGTGCCTGAAACTCACTTTTTGTTATTTTTCCATTCAAATCCTCATACATCCCTTTTGAATTCAAGGAATGACATTTTCACTCTCTGGAACCAAACTTAGCATTTTATATTTCCAAGGATGAGAAGCTAGCTTAAAGGATAAGCTGGCTCTTCCGTTTTTAATGCCCAGGTAATGAACTGAAATTACACACAAGGTTTGAATTTTTATAGAATGTTATTCATGTACTTGACTCAGCTTCAGCTCTCTTTCTCCTTTGTCAACCCTAATTATAACTTTATTTCAAAACAACAAAGGAATAAGCAGATGTATGAACAAGCATGAGCGGTAAAAGATTTGAGGATTTTTTTTTAAAAAAAAAAAAAAGCAAAAGATAGAGCTAATGAAGAGGACTAAATCCATTTTACACGGAAGTAAACTGACAGTCCAGACTGAAATTCCCTGGTCTCTATACAATGCTCACCTGCACCCTGCGTGTGGCTCTGGGTGCCCATTGTGTTTTGCTCGCACTTTCCCCTCCTCACCCCTACATCCTGCAGCGGGTACTCTGGCAACTCTCTGAGGCTCTGACATGACCAGAGTGGAGTCTTGTTTCCAGCAGAGCACTCCATGCTCCCCCCCTGCCACCCACCCTCGTGTTTCACTGTGAAATAGACAGAGAAATGGCAAACCCAACAAAAATGCCACTTTGTGAGTCAAAAGAGTTGAATATCAGCAATTCCATGTAGTTGGAGTTAATTCATAAAATATATTTGAACTTTAATGACTTTTAAGTTTTTAAGTTTCCCTTTAACAGTCCAAAGGAATTGATGGCTTGTTCACTCTGAGGTTCTGGCTAAGAAGACCAAACCCAGGCCCACAAGACCAACTCTGAAACGCTTGGAGCCAGGCATGCTACCCTGTGTCAGGATTATTTGGATTTTAGAAAGGGATAATGATACATATTTATTACAACTCATCCCCAGAGAGGTCTGGGCCAGCACCCCATAATCAAATATTAACATTTCTATAGTAGACATATAATTATTCATACTAAACAGAATAAATAAATATTATACATATCCACATGTCAGTTCAGGCCAGGTTTTTCCACCAAACATGTTATTAAAAACTTTTCAGCTTTTTTGGAGCTTCCATGTTTCAAAATTGAAGACATTGCAGTATGAACCTCCTGAGACTTGAAGAAAAAATAAAGTGATAGAAGTTTCTTGATTTTGTGTTTGATGACCACAAAGTTTTCTGAGTCCTTTGGCTCAGCTTCTACTTGAGCTAATAAATCACAAAATTAAATGAGTAATGAATAGATCAAATCAATGTCAATGGAAGGTACTGGAGGGATGAAAATTGGAGAGAGAATGTGATGTGCATCTGTGACAACAGTATGGAACAACTTGGTAAATTTACTAAAATCACTGACTTGTGTACTTAAAATAAGCAGATTGTATTATATGTAAATTATACCTCACTAAAGTTGTTAGAAAAAATATCAATGGAAGACATTCAGAAATGTGAGTTAATACAGTAGTTTTCAAATGTAGAAACCTACTTACGTATAATATCATCCTATTTTCTCATAGTAAAGTGCTCCTAGTAATGTAAAATGCTATGGCCACTTTGGAAAGTTATTCAAAAGGTTAAATACAAGAGTTACCATATGACTCAGCAATTTGACTCCTAGGTATACACTCACGGAAAATGAGAACCTATGTCCACACAAAAACATATACACAAATGCTCAAAGCAGCATCAATCATTACAGCCGAAAGGTAGAAACAACTCAAATGTTCAAGAACTGATGAATGGATAAACAAAACGGAATATATCCATACAATGGAATCTCATTCCGCAATAAAAAGGAGTAGAACACTGAGATGGGCTGTAGCACAGACGACCCTTGAAAACTGCAGGGCCAGTGAAGGAAGCCAAAGAATACAAGAGACCATGCATTGTATTATTTCATTTATATGGGATGTCCAAAACAGGCAAATTCATAACAACAGAAAGATTTGTGGATGCCCAAGGCTGGCAGGAATGGTGAGATTGAATGATAAAGGCTAAAGTGTACTGGGTTATTTTATTTTTGGAGTGGAGAGTGAGGAAAATATTCTAGAACTGACTGTGGTGAAGGGTGTACAACTGTGAATATACAAAAAAACCCACTGAATCATATACTCTAAATGGGAAAACTGAATGGTATGTGAGTATTTCAATAAAACTGTCACTAAAAAAGTATCTTTAGTATATTAGAGTGGAATGTTGTTTGGTGTCATTTAATGAGTACAGTGAGTCCTTGGCCACCAATAACTTAGTGGGTACAATCCTCCTCCACAGAACATGCCACCGTGACAGCCAGTCAACATGAACAGAAGAAAAGTCCTCATCCGCTCACTGGGAGCTAAGGCAAATCTGTGGAGAGATTTCAACCTCCTTCAAGCATTCCTTATATATCAATTGGATTCTTAATTAGCATATTTTATGTGTCTTTATCACAACAACCCATTTCAGATTAACTAGCTGAAGTACTGTCATTTGCAATAACTGTGAACAAGAAACACCAAATAAATATTATTGAGATAAAAGTAAGCTAAACATATTTTTAAAAATTAATGTACCCATTAAATCCTTAGAATTGTGTCACATTGTGAATATTCAACTACTGGCATCTAAGAATTATAACTCTGATGGCATCTAGCAGAATTCTAGGTCAATCAAAAGCTAAAATATAAATACTGCTAATTAAAAGGGTTCTCATTTCTAGGGTAAGTAAATACCAAGTGTAGAAAAAGATCATAGATTTGCAACAATATTTTGAAAGGCTTATAATACTTTATTACTGTTTATTTATAGCCCACCTCATTCCAAAAACGATTTTCCCATTGCTCATATGCTACGTGAAGATATAAGTTTAATTAAGAATGTCTAATCTTAAAGGGCACAAAGCTAATTAGTCAGAAAATATTTATTAAGCATCTACTATATGGAAGAAACATGCCCACACACTGAAGGAAGCTACAAATTACTCACAACAGTCTACACTATAAGAATTTGTTGTCACATCTAGTAATTCTAAATATAATAATTCTGCCTAATGCTATTTGCCAGATTTCACATAAGAGGTCCGAGTAATAGGGGTGTAAGGGTTTTATAAGAGAGTGATGACTTCCCACTACTGAGGCAAGAAGACTTCACAGAGGAGACAGAATGTGAATGAACTTTCAGAGGCAGGTTCAGAAAGAAGGCAGATGTCCTAGGTGGAAAAGGCCAACATGCCCTTGGGGAACGGAGGGCACACCTGTCTAGGCAGAGAATGGGATAAGGGTAGAGAGGAGAGCTGGGGCCAGCCTGGACCATCAGTTTAAGGGCTGAGATTCATCCTAAATAAAAGAGGTGTGAGAGGAAAGGTGATCCAGGGTGGTCAGAGGCTGGGATCCCATGGGGACAACAGCTGGACAACGGGAAAGAGATTATGAAAAAGTCAAGGCCTTGACTTGTCCAGTTCCTCAGGCCCGCCAGCAGTCACCTAAAGCAGTGTCCACCCCACTGAGCACATGCAGGTGGCTCGCCTGCACGGCCACAGCTCCCTATCACTGTCAAGGCAAATCCCACCCACCAGCAGAATGAACTTAGTTCTATTCTATACCACTGTTGTTGTTTTTTAAGTTATCATTAAGTTATTTTAAAAGTTTGTTTTTTTTTTTTAAGAGGACAATGCTCCTTTTAAAGTCTCAAGCCCGAAACAAATGAAACTCAACAACTCTTTCGGTGACATGTCAGATCCCTGAGATACTGATATATGTATACTTATTGTGATTACTTCAACTCTATTAATTAAGCTTTCACTATTTGGGGGGAATTGTAAGCAAGGAGATTAACATAGCAAGAAGGATAGCTGTAAGAGAACCCTGCCCCCAAATATTACCTTGGGGCAGGACATGTATGCTTATTATTAGACTGATTACACTATATATGCCAGTTATACAATGGAAATTCAAGCTTACATGAAGCAGAAGAGATCAGTGACTTACCTGGGTTTTCTCTCCCTCTCTGTCTCTGCTCTGTGCTTGCTCTCTTGCTCTCTCACTCTCTCTCCTCCTCCTTCCTCTCTCTTCCCCTCTCCTCTTTCTTTCTCTCCCTCTGGAGTTAATTTCAACCATTATTTATTAGCAATGACTAGTAATATCTCCCTTTGAAGACTGCACAAAACAGTAAAGGAGACAACTAGGTAATCAAATAACTACTATTTGTTTTGGGTTTTGTTTGTTTGTGTAGAGACAAGTCCCTACATTGCCTAAGCTGGTCTCGAACTCCTGGGCTCAAGAGATCCTCCCGCCTTGGCCTTCTAAAGTGCTAAGATTACAGGTGTACTTGGTATGATGAATGCTACAGGTAACTCAGATGTGGTTTTAAATAAGCATTAAAATGATAACTTAAAAAAATAAGTCAAAACAAGAATACCAACTTGCAGCTATGTATTTCAATAAAATCTTGTTCCTTATATACTCTCCATTTACCAATACTTCATTTAAGAGAGACCACCGAATCTGTGCTCTCTAATAAGTCACAGCAGCTAACGTGCAGCCACTCAATGAAAGCCAACAACAGTGCATTTCTCTTTGTTGATAACTAACATTATAAGCCACAGGCAGACATTGATGGTGACTCACAGGACAGGCCAATAATAGACGGCTAGGTGGGCAAGCCTCTAGGCCATGCAGATGGCAAATAATGTTTCACAAGGTCAGGGACCAGGAAAGAGCAAAGGAGTGTTAAAAAGTCCAAAGGGGCAGGAGGAAAGAACATAACCCAAAAATCTCTGGGAAAACATGACGCTGTGGCAAGGTCTCGTCCCAGCTTAAAATAAGTTCATGTGAGAAGGCAAGGAGGACTACCAAAAATCTGGGATGAGTTCTACTGGGCACTAAGTTAAGGAGTAGAGTTTGTGATCAGGGCTCTCTCAAGCTCCGTAAGCCTGTGCTTCTCTCTTGCCTCAACTCCCCCAAGGTGTTTTCACCACTCTCTGCTGGGTGTCATTCTTCATGAGCCCTGCGCTCCCTTTGAACTAGGGACATTTGACAACGGCTTCTTGTGATTAAATAATGGGTGGTCAGAACTAAACCCTTCAGTTTCCCTTTCTCTAAATGCTGGCTCTCTTCCCTCATCCCATAAGGTGGGGGGCACCTGAAACAAGACAGGGACATTTAAGCGCCGATGGCCACTTCCCCTCCTTCTCTACCCATACCCACAGGGGACTATGAGCAGAGCTGTACTCACAAGAGCGGTATGCCTTTTTGTAATTTCACTGAAAAGAAAAGTCTTCCTTAGTGGAGTATTAAGTGAGTTCAGTGAACAAAATTTAGCACACAGAAATATTGGTGAATCCTGTAGTTTATGTTAAAAAAAATCTCTAAGAAATATGATTGGACAGCTGTTGGGAGTAGAAAATTATTGGAAAAGGTAAGTTGGTACTAAGAGAATTAGACTTGGCAGTTTATCAAATGTGAGCAGGCAACGATGGATAGATTCTAAGTCAATAATCACTTTATCACTCCTAACAACTTCCACCTGGCAGGTGCCTGGATTCCCGCCACAACATTTATGTGCAAAATGTGTTTGCAATGTCTCCCTTGTTTTCTTTGCTCTCTGCTTGGAATTTGTAACACCCTTCCCATTCAAGGTTGCTTTTCTCCTTATGAGCATTGCAGCCACTTCTAAAAATTGTAACCATTATTGCAGGATCATTTGGGATAAAGCAAATATGCACGGAGTTAAGCAAACAGTTGCCTTTTTCTCATCAAGAGGCATCTGGACAAAGAAGGAAAAGGAGGAAAGTAAAGAAAAACTGATTTCAAAATCCAGGAACCATGTCTACTGAATAGTTAAGCCAGTGATTTCCAAAGTGAAATGCATAGGCCCTTCTCAAAGATTTTTCTCCTGGTTTTTCAGTTGTATAAAAAACCCTACTCTACTTTACGGGCAAAGCGCCTACATCATTTCAAAAAAATAATCTAGTACATATGTGGAGCTGGCACATCTCCTGTGAATCCTATTTAAGCTCCTAATCTTTGCATCCTAATGGGTTTAAACATTTTCTGATCAGGGGAAAAATGTATTTTACATTTGCTTTCCAAGTTTCAGAGCAAACTATTTTCTAGCCCTGGGGATATTAATTCTCAAAAAGAAAGCCTAACTTCTCTTTGATTTCAAGAGGTTTTCTAGACGAAGTGTAGAGTAGTGGGAAAAGTCAGTCTCATGCCATTGTCATTGAACACTGCGTGTTATCCAAACCAACAATAAGCACATATGTCTTTTCCACATGTGGTGTCTCTGACTAGACTCATTTCATCCCTGCCTGGCAAGCTCCTACTCCTCCTTCAACATCCTAATCAAATAACCCCTGCTCCATGGAAACCTTGCTGAACGCTGCAAAGCAGAAAAATGTCTCCTTACTCTGGGGTTCTGGACTTCTTGCACTGCAACATTGGACAAATCTGTATTGAGCTCAGAGAGATGCTTCACCTGTATTATATGGTAACCATCAGCTGCAAAGCAGACCCTTCCTCCTTCTATCCCTGAATACTTTGGGCTTAGGTGAGTACTTCATGTATACTGGTGCTCCATCAGTGTCTGTTCAACAATGAATCATCTTCCCATCTTTCTATGGTACATCCCTCTCTTATTATGCTGAACTCTGGGAAGATAGGCTGTATTATCTACCAGGGTTTCTCCAACCGCTGGCATGCAGGCATCACTCAGTGACAATAGGATGAATGTATGAGAGAAAGTGGAAGGAAAGAAGAAAGGAAAGCAGAAAGCCAGTGGTGCCCTATCTCCATCAGGCATTCAACATATTTGTTGAATTAATGGCTTCCTCCTCATGACTTCTTTACCTGTGTATTCCTGATGTCACAACACATTTCCTACCTTCAATTGGAGATGTTTATAGGCACATCTTATCTACTGGAATAGAAGCTATCTGATTTCCAGAACTTGTTCGTCTAGGCCACAGAGTGTAGCATCTTGAGCCCAGAAGTCACTGAAATGTCTGTTGACTAAAGATTCAGCAAAGATGATATAGGGCTGCAGGAAGTTTGAAGTGGTCCCCACTTCATTCAAAGCAGAGGTCCAATTTGTGAGTCATGCCAATGATTCAACAAAGTGACTTGGTGAATTGAGCCAGGTTTGAGGAAAAACAAGTTTTACTACCTAATTTCAGATGACAAAACTCAGTGATTGCTGCCAACCATTTCGTTTCCCCATTTATCTCCTATCAGAGAAAAATAACATAAAATTTGTCTTCCATCTACCATTGAAAATAAAGAGAATGCATGAGATGGTACATACTAAGAAATCCGAGTTTCCCTGACAAGGGAAGTTCAAGTTATTAGTCAAATACAATGCTTAGAAAAGCTAAATATGATTATTTATTTGATGGTTATCCATTGATGTCAAAAATGCTACCTTTCATTCACCTCCTTCCTCTTTCTGCTTCCTTGCACTACATTTAGTTTGGAACAAGTGTAGTCTGTGAGTTACGGTCTATATTGCAATAAACAGCTGAAGAGAGTCACTATAATCAAATGAAAAGTAATCAATATGGGAAATGCCACTGTCTTACTTCAAAAGTCTAAAATTGTTGTATAATTGGCTTTCCTCCATTTGCCATCCATTTTTGTTCACAAGTTTTTTTTAGGTTGAAGGAATAACTTGACCTACATGTGTTAAGAGGAAAAGAAATCACTTAAGCAGCAGCAAATGAGATACTGTTATCACAGCTCAATATAAAATTGCCATCCATCATTTAAACAATTTGATCAGTGGCAGGGACAGAAAATTTCCATAAATGTTCTTAAAGCCTACAAAACATTTTTCAAACTATCAAATTAAGAGGTGCAAGTATAATTACATATTGCTCAAGGTCTTTCTATTCTGAAGGGAGAGATTTTTCAGAAAGATAAAATTGTATGTCCCTGTTGTTTTGATATTTGGTCTTAATGAAAACAGGGCCACGTTTCAGACAATGTTTGAGCTACAAAGTATCAAAAAGGTCTTTACTAATTATTTTTTAAGAAGCTAATCAACACACCCTACATGGAGAGAATATTAATATGTCCTCTGTACATGGGTTGGTTTAATGGACATTCTGGGGTCTGCCCAGCCCATACCAAACCCCAAGAGCTGACCAAAAACCCACCTGCAAGGGCTCAGGTGCCATAATGTCCTAATTAATTATGTTCTCAGGAGTGGACATCTAACCGAGCCGGTCTCTTCAGATACTTGTCCCTGACTATCTGGAATTGGAGGTCAGAGCTGTCCATCAGTCTCTGTAGGCTATCTGAAGTAAGGGCGGCCATTGGTAATGGGAGACAGTGGCAGCCATTGGTGACAGTGGCACATGGAGGCCCAGAGAAAGCAGGTGTGCTCAAGGAAGAAGAAAGCCAGTGGGTAGGGCCACTTGCTCAGATCCTGGTCACTCCCTGGACCCAATCTCACTCCATAAGGTTCCATCACACACCTCTGTTGCTTCACCATCAAATCCTCATTGTCACAATGCTCCTTCCTATGGGATTTGGTGACCTGCCACCCAAAGAACCTTGTGACAACTTTGCCAGACAAACTTGATTGCGTGGCAGGGCAGTAAAATAGCTTCTTCACAAACTCAATAAACAATGATACAGTCATGCTCATCGGGGGTTTAGGAATATTCAGATTCAGAGGGTGCCCAAAATCCTGTGGAAATTAGGTTGGAGTGTTTTCAGGCTTGGCCTAGCAAGAAAAAATATGCAAGATCAACTGACCAGAAGGAGCTATTAAAGACCTCAGCTACTATTTTAACCTAGGAGGCCAATGTGAGAATATTATAATATTCCTGATCCTATACTCACTTTTGAGTACAAGGAACTGAGGCCCCATACAATGACAGTGGCGTTGAAAAACTGCTTGATGCCAGGAAACCTTGCACTGTAAGTGGTGAAGGGACAGCTTTTGGGTTTTTGGTTTTGTTTTGTCCTATTGTGTATGTGTGTTTTCCAATCCCCTGTAGTCCAACACTTCCATAAAATGCAAAAGTGACTGATGCCACACACTGTCATATTGTCATAAATATTTCTTAACACTTACACTCAATTTCTGTTCCCATCTCATTGTGCTATCAACAGTTCCTGAACTGACACTCATACACGGTCCACACTCTGGCGAGTTCTTGTCTCTGCTGCTGTTAACTCAAGGCTTGACACACACCACTGTCAGCTGTCCCCACCCAATGCTTTCAATACTATAAAATAGGGCTGCACCATGCCAGGGAGCCTGGTAGTATCAAATCCCTGCTTTGTCAGCACTGGTTTTGTGACTCTAGGCTAGGAATATAACCTCTTAGAATTTCCCCCCATATGCAGAATGAGGATGCATGGTCGGCAGAATTGTCTTACAGGGTCTGCCAAGATCCCCATGCTCTGGTCAATAAATGCTGCACACTCCCTCCTGGGGAATGTGGGCAGGCCCATGAATATGATGGGATAGCCACTGCCTCAATTAGGTGATATTATATAAAATGTTATATAAGCAGAAATGGGAGCCATTGATTCCCTGCCATATGGTGAGAGGGCTCCATGACTAGGACTTGAAGGCGCCCTCTGAGGGCTGAGACAAACCCCAGGCCAATAGCCAGCAAGAAAATGGGGATCCCAGTCCTATCACCTCAATGGAATGAATTCTGCCAACAACCTGAAGGAGCCTGGTAAACGACCCTGAGCCTCAGACAAGATCGTTGTCCTCTGCCTTTGAGACACTGAGCAGGAAAACTGGCTCTGCTGTGTCTGGACCTCTGACCCAGAGATGATGATAATAAACCAGTATTGTCTGATGCCGCTACATGTGTGGTGATTTGTTCTGGTGGGTGCCATGCCAACTAATTGTGGTGGTGTTGCCAGGATGAGAAATCAGTTATGAGAAGTGCTGAGTGATCTCATAATCACTCAGCTCCCAGGAGCTGTTATGGTCATGTTGATGGTTAGTTTTCATAACCCACACAGGCCTATCTGCATGCTGAGTAAAGTGTATGCATGTACAAATACACTCGCATGTGTAAAATTCCACCAGACCTCCTGAGTCTTTGTACAGAGAGGGAGCTGCCTGTCACTTCAAAAACTAGCTTCCATCTCTTAAATCCTCTTCTGTCTCTCTCTTTGGATAACTTTCATGTGTCTAGGAAGCTGGTAAGGCAGATACCAGCATTCCCATCATACCGGACAAAAACCTGAGGCTCAGATCCCATCCAAGGTCACCAAACCTGTCAGTTCAAACACAAGCCTAGTCTTTAAAAATCATCTACAGTTACCTTATTTTTGAATTTAAAGCTTTCTTTCGCTGCAAAAGGTGACTCACACTGTTTTAAAAAATCAAATTTTGCAAACATCATGAATGTCACTGATTGTAATGCCCATCATGAAATCACAAGGTAAATGGTATTTTCTCATCCTCAAATGAGAAAAGTAATGTGGATATGCCCATAAGCAAAATGTGAGAAGCTGAACTGCGCCTAAAATTAATCATTCTTAGATACTTCCTTTGCAGTAAGAATCAAAAACCAGACAGATCATGCTGGGGATGTCGGGATACACAGCGCACCAGCCTGGCCTGCTTTGTTTGACCTGGACATGATACTCAGAGCTCCTAGTCGGGTATGCAGTGTCTTCAACCCTCTTGACAGCTTGCACACCAATCTGCCCATGTCAATTATGACCACCTATTTGGTATGCTGTGGAATTCCTCACTTGGTACTTAATATTCCATAAAAACAATAGTCAACTCATGACTGGAGGCTGAACATTTTCACTGGCATGTTTCACAGTTAAGAAACATTACAATTTTATGTTTTGTGTGTAGCTATCTTAAAATATGGAATTTTTAACACTTGCTACCACAAATGCAGTCACAAATATTAACCATTCTTAATGTCTTCTTCTTTTTTAAAATTTTTACTTTAGAGACTCTCAAACACTCTAACATCATTAAAACGATACATGTTTTAATTTTTTTAAGCCATATGGATGAGACATAGAAAAACCAAATAAAACATTCTGGGTGTTAGGCAGCCCAGGTCTTGATTGGATCATGTAAATCTGTCTTCTGGGAGTGATGGAGTTGAATGGTCCCTCTCTACTTTTCAGGACAACCACAAACTTTATCATCACAAGACTTTACATTATGTATGACATATAAATGCATGTGCCCCAAGAAGTATGTGTAGAAAGTTACTCTCCAAGGGAAAGGGCAGACAATATCTGCCAGTATCAACACGTCTAGAGGAAACTGAGCACAGAGGAGCCAAGAACTGCAGCCAGATTCTTATAGGGTTGTGACAGAGCCCAGGATCAGGCCAAAGGTAATGACTGATAGCTTAAGTGCCTAAAACTCAGGACAAGGTGGCCTCTCGATACCCCTGCAGGCTGAGTCCTGCCACAAGAGGGATAACAGAGCCTACCAGGGATGAAGACAGGTCTTCAGTTCTCAGGGATGTTCACAGCTGAAAAGGCAGATGACAATGCCAGTCTTCGTCAGTTTTATTAAAAATTCAAGTCAGAGCTGATTCCTAGAATTTAGCATTGGAAATTTTGTTTGCATATATAGTTTTCTATTCATCTGTTTAAAGAAACTAGAATTGAAAAACACAGATAATTCTCTTACTCTGGTCTGACTGAAATCAACCCAACCAACTACCTGGAGCAGGGGTCAGCAAATATTTCTGTAAAAGGCTAGAGGGTAAATATTTTTGACTTTGCCAGCCAACTGTAAGTTTCAGTGCAAAGATGATACATAAAGGAATAGGTATGGCCATATTCCAATAAACATTATTTACAAAAAATGGTGAGAGACCAACCACATCTGGCCCATGGGCCATAGTTTTCTGACTCCTGACTTAGGACACTGCAAACACACCCAGCATCCTCATAATTTGTTGCCATCACCTTTCATTCTTATAATGGCATCCTGATAAATGTCTTCCACCTACTACATCCTCTACCTGTGAAAAGAATCTCTTTTTTTTTTCTTTTTGTTCCAATAGAATCTCTACAGCGGAGGTCTGAGCATGGTCCTGTTTGTCAAACCTTAGATGGCCCCATGGCATGGAGAAGTGCCCCAAAATCTACTTCAGGGAAATTCGCTAGTCTGGAAAACCATGAGTGATTTACATGAAACAAAAGGTACATATATTACCCTCAAATACCTTGTGCTTGTGAAGTGCCAGCTTCAGCTTTAGCTTCAACAAAGTTAAGCAGCTTCCTTTAGTGCAAGACATCAGAGGATTACACACTAATAGGTGTCATGCAGCTATGACGAAGGAGCAAGATTCACCTCTCAAATACATCTGACCATGGAACCCTTGATTTCCACTTAGTGTTGCTCAGAACTTGCGTTCCAGAGGAACTGTCTTGGAGAACTCCCATATGATATGTTGGTTTCCTGCATGACATAAATTACCCCTTGTCATCAAGCCCTAAGCTATGCAGAGTTCCTAGCTTCAGCCCAGGTCACCTGCTGGTTCACTCACTGAAGTTTGGCATCACATCATCAACATGCCAGGGACTTTTCTATCTCTATGCCAAAACATGTACTCTGACCTCCACCCATGCCTGACAAATTCATACTGCGGGGGCCAGTTCAACATTTAAGCAGGCTCTCCTAAAAGTTTATCTCCCTTTGTTTTCAGAGAATATTTGAAATAATAACTCAATTATCCCCTAGAGTTTAATTTATTCCTACTTGAAGGTGAGCAACATGATCCTAGGGGGAGTGTTACTTCCCATTTGAACATGGGAGCTTGCATAGACCTATTTTGAGGATAGACCCTGAAGTGATATTCTATTTGTTTCTCTAAGCTAGTGCAATACATTCAGTTTAATAAGAGGTCATTTCTCCCATAATGCATAGTTATGAAATACTAAATATACTACCGCATCTCTTCTCGCACCCTATATTAGTTACTGGAGATCCAGTAAATAATGTCCTTCCACATATTCTGCAACATAAAAGGGTGGTTGAGTGGAAGGATATGGGAAGTGTTTATCGGAGGAAGCAAAGGAGGGCAGGAGAGAAAAAAATTGTCCTAGAACACAGCCAACAAATATCAAATATAAGCCATTAAAATTAATTATCCTACTTGCTTCCTGGATTTTTCCCTCTATGTTTTGACTTTTAATAACTGAATATTGGCCTTCTAGCTTGCATCCGGTTGATACCCAATTTGCTGTGTTTTTGATTCATAGGCAATTTCCCAAGCTAAGTACCAGAATAGGAATTGCAAAGCTCCAGGGCTAGAGGTAACAACATGATCATTTTTCCAGACAAGGAGCCACGGCCAGCAGGGAGACGCCTGGCCCAGGCAGCTCTCCCTAGGATGCTTCTCATCTCGGGAGATTGCTCAAGGGCCTTGAAGCGCCCCTGTTCTCCCTCCACAGGCTTCTGATTTTAAGTATCCTCAGGCATTATCATCCTAATTTTACAGATGATAAAACCAGGCATGGAGACATTGAGTGGCCTGCCAAAGGGACCCACTTGAACGCTGAATGTTAATGGCAAAATGTCACAACCGGTCCTCCTCGCAATCAGAGGGAGGAGGTGTCCTTTCCCTAAACACAGTTGCATATTCTTCTTCACAAAGAAACAACTGGATGAATTCTGGATTAAGTAATATTTTTAAAATAAATCCATTGGTTAAAAAAAAAAACAACAGACTGTTTCTACAGCACTTTACCTTTTAATTCATATTATACTTTAGAGCGATTTTAAGTTTATAGAAAAATTGAGAAGAAAATAGAGAGAACTCCAATATACCATCTCATCCCACCCACCTGTACCTCACACATACAATTTCTCCTATTCTTACAACTGATGAGCCATTACTATTAATTAAAGCTCCTAGTTTACATTAGGGCATTTGTCTCTCTTTCTCTCTCTCTCTCTTTCTGACAGCGTCTCGCTCTGTCACCAGGCTGCAGTGGTACTATCTTGGCTCACTGCAACCTCTGCCTCCCAGGTTCAGGCAATTCCCCTGCCTCAGCTTACCGAGTAGCTAGGACTACAGGCACACGCCACCAAGCCCAGCTAATTTTTTGTATTTTTACTAGAGATGGGGTTTCACCATGTTGGCCAGGATGGTCTCCATCTCCCGACCTCGTGATCCGCCTGCCTTGGCCTCCCAAATTGCTGGGATTCCAGGCATGAGCCACTGCGCCCAGCTGGTTTTGTACTTTCTATGGGTTTTGACATATGTCCAACATGACATATCATAAAAAGTAGTTTCATTGCTCTAAAACTTCCCTGTGTTCTATCTATTCATCTCTGCTTCTCCCCTATCCCTGACAACCACTGATCTTTTTTCTGTCTCCGCAGTTTCTCTTTCTCCAGAATGGCACATTGCAGGAATCATGCAGCATGTAGCCTTTTCACATTGGCTTCTTTCACTTAGCAGTATGCATTCAAATTCCCTCCACGTCTTCTTGTAGTCTGATAGCCCATTTATTTTTATTGCTGAATAATATTCCATTGTCTGCAGTACCTCAGTTTGCCTATCCATTCACCTATTAAAGAATATCTTGGTTGCTTCCAAGTTTTGGCAGTTGTGAATAAGTCTGCTCTAAACATTTGCTTGCAGGTTTTGGACATACGTTTTCAACTCATTTGGGTAAATACAAAAGAGCTCAATTGCGGGATCATATGGTAAGAATATGTGTAGTCCTGTAAGAAACTGCCAAGTCGTCTTCCAAAGTGGCTGTTAGCGTTTTGCATTCCTGCCAGCAACGAACAAGAGTTCTTGCTGCTTCACATCCTCACCAGCAAGTGGTGTTGAGCACTTTATATTTCAATAAAAGATGTGAACGTGATCACACAATTTATGACAGTTTTCTGGGAATGCATTTGTTGTGTTCCAAGAGGCAAGATTTGATATTTAATATGCCTGAGTCCACATAATAATGATTTTTTATTCTAAGTTTGTACAGAGCTAATTGTACCCATTGGCCATGCCTCATTCAGTTAACAGATATGCATTAAGTCCCTCCTATGCTTTGGGCAGCATGGTGCCACCAAGAACAGAGTGGTGAACAAGATGTACTTGCAGAGCTCACGGTGTGGCACAGACCAGGGTGTCAACATCCACAATCACATCACACTGAGAGGAACCAGAGCTAAGGGAGGAGCCATGTATAGTCACCTTTCATGACGAGCCCCCAACCATGGCAGCCACAAGGAGGGGGTCCTACATATGTCTCTAAAATGACAAAACAAAGGCCCTAAGCTTCCTGCAACTGTATTTTTGCAAAGTTCCAGCAAGAATTTTCCCTGCCAGAAAACAGGGAGAAAAGTGACATAGAAGCTAAAATGAGAAAGTGCTGGTGGAGAGTCTGAGTCAAGAATGTTTATCATTCCTGAAAGTGTTTTTTAAAAAACACTAATGATGGAGGAATGCAAATTTTTGAAATTAATACCACTGTTCCAGACTTTAAAGACTCATGTGGCCCATTTTCAATAGACTACACTGACAAAAATTGTTCAGTATTTTTAGAGATATTCATCAACACTTAACGCTGAACACTCCTTATATTTTAAGGCCACCATTCCATCCACTTCCCATTTTTTAAGACTACTCGAAGTCTCTGTGTGCTGGTAGCATCTGTGAGCCAGCCCACATTATTTATAAAGGGTTTCACAGGGACAGAAATGTAGTGCCTAAGAGTGGCTGCCAAGGCATAACTCACCACACTGTGTCAAGGTTAGACCTCAGTGCCAATAAAGATTCATTAGGTACAAAAAACTGAATCAGCGGTGTCTTTGCAGTGACCTGAGGACTCCTGTTGGCACAGAACTCTGGAAGTTCTCAGCAAAGAGAAAAAGCAAAGCTGAAAGACAGTTTTAAATTCATATGTAGCATGACAATGATGTGTTTCAGATGACAATAGCAGCAGACACAAACAGACAGGGCCAAAAAGAAGAATTCTGAAACACCACCCCAGAAGCTCAACGCAGTTTTCTTCTATAAGTTCTCTCTCTGGTGAATGACAACTAACCTACATTGTTGACCCTGACCCTGTCAAAAGCTGTCCAAATTTCACTATGGGAGCCACCCCACACTTTCCCCCGCTCCACCAATCAGGCCATCGCGATATAGTCATCACAGAGTATGTCGGCAGTGAAGTCTACAACTTGTAAGAAAATCAATCCAGGATGCGGTTGGCCCAGCCAGTCCTGGGGACCTCCAAATAACCTACTGACCAAGGACTTAGCATCTCCGTAGTCAGCAGCCCATGACCAGCCTTCAGAGCAATCAGTGAAATCAGAGCAGTGGAGAGCTTGGCTACACATGCACTTGCACTATGGGGTCTCCAGACTAACTCAAGTTTATGCTGTGAAATGGGCATGTAGTCCAAATGGGCTCTTCTTCTCGCTTCCTGTTTTTAGTCTCTTTCCAGAAACATGACTTAATATACCTTCCATATGTCAATCTTCCTAGGCCTCCATCTCCTGCCTTGACTCCTGCCTGGGGCTTAGGACTCACAAATCCAATGGCATTTTTTACATCTTTAGGTACATGTGTAATAGACATCTCAAACTTACCATGGGCAGTGCAGAACTGAAGGCTGTAGAGCAATGTCTAAGAGCATCACTTGTTTCTCTCTTTAACGCACCTGCTCCCCAATGGGCAATCTATGAGCAATTTCTGACTCTGACTTCAAATATATCCTGACCATACCTCTCTCCATCTCTACTGATAAAACCCCATTTCCAGATGGCTTCATGGATGAATGCCAGAGCCCTTTCCTGGTCTTTATTTCCACTCTTGCTCCTGCAGGCTAGTCTCTACGCAGCAGCTGGAGTGCCTGGATCGGAAATCAGATCACATCTCCTCATGCTGGAAACACTTCAAATGGCCTCCATTTGCACTTCTGTACAACCTACATTCCCAACCTAGCCTCAAAGGTATACATAACCCAGGCCCTGTCCATCTCCTCAGGCTCATCCTTCTGGCCATTCAGATCCCAGTGTCAAACTGTCACATCTGCAGAGAGACTGCACCTGATCCCCTACTCTAAAGAGGCTACCCTAGTCACTCTCTCCTATCATGTTATTTCCATTCTCTGAAGCACACTTACCATTTTTCATACCCACACACACCATGACTATAAAGTTTGTTTACAGTGGTATCTCAAGTGCCCAGATATATAAACAGGACAGAGAAAATCCACAATAAATATTTTGTTGACAGAATAAAAATGGATAAGCCATTCTTCAACACATCCAACACAGTCATTTTCCTCTCTGGTGTTGCAAAAGATTTTTGTTCCTGTTGTTGAGCAAAAGATGCAGTTGTTGGCTTACACTTAGAGACTCTGCTGTACAAGAGATATGTCTCAGTAAATGCTGGAATCCTACTCAAGCTCAGGGAGAGACACATGAGAACCAAGCAGTGCAAGGGGTCCAGCAGAGACACAGTCTTAGATTCCACACTCCAGTCTTGAGGTACAATGACAAGAGGAATTAAATTGAAGAGTTAAATCGTGTCACCTGTTTTTTGTTTTGTTTTGTTTTTTTCTTTTGGCTAATTTTGCATTCATTTGACTGGCTTTGCTTAGAAGTAAGAGCACTGACAGAAAATGCTGACTGCACAGTAAAGAGACCCAGAGACACTCAGAAGGGGCCCTTGGATAAAAACCACCAGAACCTCATTTAACTTGTAGCTCACCACAGCACTGTTTGTCATTTTTATTATAGTTGCATTTTTCCCTTTTTTGGTTTTAGGCCTTAAAAAAAAAAATCCTTCATACTTTATAAGCCTTAAAGTAATTGGAACACTAGTCCTTGTTGACTTTTGCCCATGTCTCAAATTCAATTTAAAGAGATATTATCAGAAGGGCAAAAAGGCCCTGGGCTGTCCTTAAAACACTAGCAAACTGGATCATGTCTCCTTAATTCCCTGTGTAAGGGTGTTTGCAGCAGACTCATAAAGTGCACACTGATGCCAATAACTCTAAGGAGAAAAATTCCTCCACTTCCAAGAGCTGATCCAAAGCAAACACTGCACAGCACGTATGGGTAGGTGTTGAGGGGCTGGAGGGCTGAGATTTATGTGCAAAGTTGAAAGAACCTTGAATATGTGTAGCTTGGCTAAAGAGACATGATAACAGCCCTTAAATATTTGACAGAGTAAACACTAAACGGGAAAGAAAATAATGGCCAAAGCTACACAAAGAAGGCAATTAAGAGTAGGGAATCTTGGGCAAACATGATAAAAAGCCATTCTGGTAGGAAGAACGTCTAGATGGAAGAATAGTTCTCCTTAGTCCAGAACCAAGCACCACCCTGCTGGGTCTTTCCTGAGGCTCCCACACCTTGTCTGGAGCAAGGCTGGCTGGTGTAAGTTTCAGACCAGGACCAGGAGGCAAGAAGCCCAAGTCTGCAGGGAGGTGGCCTGGCCAATTTCTCTGACATTTCAACTCCCTACTCTACTGCCCTACCTAAAGCCCACCAGGAGAGAAGGGAATGCTTTCGCAAGGTCATTTCAGGATGCAGAGTTGAGGCTGGCATTTTCAAACATTACTCTGTGCTACTGCATGGCTGGGGAAGAGCTGGGGGGAGTGGGGTGGTGGCTGCTAGATAACTCATCAGAATGCCTTGCTTTAGAGATATGGTTCCCAAACTCCGATAATCAAAACCACCTGGAAAACACGGGGAGGGTGGTACCTTTACAAAAAAAAAAATACTATTCCTGGACCTTCGTATACCCATACCTGCTGAACCAAGTCCACACTGCTGGTAGGGGGCTGAGGTGAGATTCAAACTCACGTCAGTCGAGCTCAGAGATTCTGCCACTCAGCTGCTGGTTATGAATCACAGAACGTCAACCTTTCCCAAGGATTTCACATTTCCATCTCTGCATTTCTTTCAGAGCTACAAAGTGATTCTGCTTCGCTAACTGTCCTGCTATTTCTGCCTTTGAAGGAATACTCTATCAGTAAGATTGCATGACTTAAATCAAGTGACAAGAAAACCATCAAGTTGGCTAGTGGAGGGGTAGGGATGGTTAATGGGTACAAAAAAGAAAACAGAAACAATGGTTAAGAACTATTATTTGGTAGCACATCAGGCTATGGTCACTAATATCTATACATGTTAAAATAACTTAAAGAATGTAAATGAATTGTCTGCAATTCAATGGATAAATGGTTGTGGGGAGGGATACTACATTCTTCATGATGTCCTATTTCACGTTGCATGCCTGTATGAAAACATCTCACGTACCTCATAAATATTTACACATACTATGTACCCACAAGAATTAAACATTTTTTTAAAAGAACTTTTTAAGAAAACCACCAAATTTATTGGTCGGTCAGAACTTACCAAGATTTATGACCACGACTGTTTCCAAAGCTTCTGGAAGTGAAGTGTTGCTAACATTGGTGTGTATTTTGCTTGAATAAAGTAAGCACCACTGCCTTTCTACTCACAGTTGAAGGTGACATTTGGGGGCATGCTGCAATTTATGGAAGCATCCCAAACTGCAGGGACTTCGTGCCATCCCACATGGGCTCCACTGCTCCCTGGGGGACCAGAAGTGCCTGATCTGATAAGGAAGGGCCTTTCCAAACCTCAGGAGCTGCTGCTGTTATGTCTGTGACTTTTCCACATGCTGATTTATTTGTTGGTGACCTCCCAAGATACAACCGACTTTTCCCAGGTTGATGTCTGTGATCCACACAGAACAATCTGTTAAGGTTCGGATCACTTTAACAAGCACTTACTCAATATCTTGTAGGAGTAACTACTACCACTGCAGGGAGGAGTAACAGTACACAACCATCAACACCACACCACCGTCTTTATTGTATCAGTACCCTAGGACTCTGTCCTCGCACAAATCCTATGAAGTAGGTGCTATGACCACCCTTAAACAACTCAGTAGAGGCACACAGGAATAAAGTTAGCTTGCACAGGGAGGGGCAGAGAGGCAAACCCAGGACTTGAAATCGGGTACACCTGCTATGCTCTGACCCCTTTGTTGTCTGACTTCCCATTGCGCCAAGTCCAAGTGAATAATAATAACAAGTAAGAATGCCCCGGCCTATCATCAACTGGGGAAAAAACATAGGCAAATGTATCCACGTTTCCATGCAGTACAGGTCATCAAAAGCAAAGCAGCAAGAGCCATGGCGACTGAGGGGTCGGGGGGAGAATCTGCTGCAGGCTCTGAGAGAAGTGCTACAAAGGAGAACTCAGACTCTGCTGAGGAGTTATCCAACATGGGTTAAGATGCATCTGATCAGTAGCTTTGGACCACTCTGCAGAAATCTGTGAATGCTAAGATTAGGCATCTGCATTTTATTGCATAAGGCACCAGGAGGCCAGGAGAGAGCTGAGTACGGAATGAAAAACCTAGGATGTGCTTTATAAAAGTTACCCGGCAACAGGGCCCAGCCCTGCTATTACATGGGGTAGCCAGCAGAGGGGCTGCTGCAGAGGTTCCAAGAACTGTCTTAGCAAAGAGTCAATGTGCTTAGTGGTACAGTGAGTCTAAAGAGGAGGTTACCAACTAGCTTGTTGAAAGAGAGTTTCTCACCCTATAACACAAAGTGGAACCATATAAACTGCTGAAATGAAGCACTCTTTAAGGTTATCACACCACAACCCTCAGTTACTGAGAACCTTCAAACATGGAGACAAAGCTGAAAACGAGAATTATAAGAAGGGCTTTGAGCAGGGAACACAAACATTTTGACTATTACTTTGAACACCATTCTAACAATCTTGTTTATGTGATTTCCCAAGTCACAACACATTTAGATGCAACAAAATTAAAAATGGCAGCAAGCAGCAGCAGGAAGCTACCAACAGCTGACAAGGAAAAAAGAGACAGAAAAATGTTTAAAACTCAGACTCAAGGCTGTGCGCAGTGGCTCATGCCTGTAATCCCAGCACTTTGGGAGGCCAAGGCGGGCAGATTACTCAAGGTCAGGAGTTTGAGGCCAGCCTGGCCAACATGGGGAAACCCCCCTCTACTAAAAATACAAAAATTAGCTAGGTATGGTGGTGGGTACTTGTAATCCTGGCTACTTAAGAAGCTGAGGCAGGAGAATTGCTTGAGCCCAGAGGGCGGAGGCTGCAGTGAGCCGCAATTGTGCCACTGCGCTCCAGCCTGGGCAGCAAAGTGAGACTCCATCTCAGAAAAAAAAATCAGACCCAAAATCTCAAAATCCAAGCAATCTGGAAACATCTGACCCAGAAGCAGACAGCCTCTACATGTCCTTACCAAGTGACTGTGTCACACATGGATGTTAAAAGCCATGAGACAGGGCCACAAAAGAAATGATAAGTTATAATACCATTCAGGTAAGCAGACAGGTAAAGAACACATTGAAGACATATGTCCCACAAAAGTCACAACATTTTACAAGGTTGATGCTTCGAGTATCTGGAAAGCTCACTCTTGTGAAGCATTTACCTGGGATGTGAACAAGAGGATACAATGTGGCTGGTGTTGATAACAGAACAGAACATCTTGAAACTTCTAGATGCTTCTGACTCTGCTCCAATAAAGCATGCACAAAATTTGACAGTGTAAACTATTTTGCAGTTAGCTTAGAAGAACCTAAAATAGCCTAAACTTTTGTCAATGAAGCCTCTGAAAACAAATCCTAAAGTAGTCAGCGGTACCCCTACACTCCCCTGACACTCAGACTTTAAGCCCAGAGAGGGAAAGGCCATATCTGTCTTTTTCACTTCTCTGTCTTGGGTCCTGGCATACAGCCTAAAATGTAATAGATGTGTAATTTTTTCTTAAAAATGAAAAAGTGATGAATCTCCATTAGGAAAATCTGAAATATCCATTTAAATAAACACATAGGAACTAAAGTGACATTGTATAACTAGAAACCCATTTGGAGTTCTCAGCAAGAAAGTACAGTTATTTTAACAGCCTTTAAGTTAAAAAAAAAAAAAAAGGAGACACTCCCCTCATAAATACAAGTTCCCCCCACAAATGCAAATGCCCTCACAATATGAGTTCTGAAAGAACAGAATTTGAACTGGAAGAGGAAAGGAAACGCTGCCCACTGGGAGATCAGCTACGTCTTCCATGATCAGCAGCCAGAGGTGAAGGTATAATAGAATTTAGCTACTTTGGACATAAAATGTCAAAAGAGGCACCAGTAGCCAAACATAACACAAATGCATGAGCTATATCTGAACCAACGGGCTCTCTGTCCAAGGAATATGTTAAAGAGAACTTACCTCATGGCAGCCAGCATAGGCAGACACATAGAAGGTGAGCAACCGCTCCGAACAATGAGAACAAGAATCCACATTCCTGAAGCTCAGGTACAGGAAGGAGCACTGAGGTTAAACACTGAGGTAAGAACTTAAAGAGGTCATGATCAGATGCAGCACTACATCCCCTGAGAAAGCCAAGATGGGCCTCTATCACGGGAAGATGTGATGGATGCCTAGGGGAGGGGGTAGTGATTTCTCAGGAAGCTTTGTGTACAAAGAGGCTTAAACCTAATTAAAAAGAAAAAAGAAGCTTGTGGGTGATTTTATAGATAAGGAAGCAAATAATGAAAAGTTAGACAGACAAAAATTAAAGGAGCATAGTGAAATAAAGATAAACACAGCAATGCTCTGAAAAGATAAGGAGCAAACAGCTTGGCTCAGAGTCAGGGGAGCCATTAAGGGCTGTGGTGAGGAGGTGTGACAGATGGGGCTGGTACTTCTGATGGGCTTGATGAAGTCTTTGCTTCAGAATTCCTAAAAAGAGCCGCCTCTCAGGAATGTCTCCTAATGAGATATTCCTAATGAGAAAGCCCAACGTTCAGAACGAATGGTTGCAGGAGGCCAGGCTAGGATGCATGCGATCCACAGTCTCAGCAGGCTCAGGGTGCGTGGGCGCCTCTTGCTCTGCTTCATGCCCCCTCCTAAGTCCCTATTCTTGAAGCCCACAGTGTGACTGTGGAGCTCAGAACTGCAATTGCAAAAAAAGGTGAGACACTCAGCAACCCCGTCCCTGAAATGCCTTTCTTTAGGAGTTCTCCACCAGCTCAGACGCATCTTCTCTCTTCCTCCTTGGGACACAGCCAAGAGTCTCTCACCTGCTGCAAGATGCTAATCAAAAAAGCAATAGTTGTCCAGGCACAGTGGCTCAGGCCTGTAATCCCAGCCAAGGGTGGAGGATCACTTAAGGTCAGGAGTTCAAGACCAGCCTGGCCAACATAGTGAAACTCCGTCTCTACTAAAAATACAAAAGTTAGCCAGGCATGGTGGTGTGCACCTGTACTCCAAGCTACTCAGGAGGCTGAGGCAGGAGAATCACTTGAACTGGGAGGCGAAGATTGCAGTGAGTTGAGATCGTTCCATAGCACTCCAGCCTGGGTGACAGAGCAAGACTCCGCCTCAGAAACAAAGGAGGCAATGGTCACAGTTAGATGTATTTCTGACACAGTGTCTCTCTTCTTGACAGAAAAGAAAAATGAGCAAATAATTTTAGTGCCACTTGTAATAATCCCCAGAATAAGAAAAACTTGAGTTACGGCCAAAGAAATAGCAGTGTTTCTTCTGAGAACAAGAGAGTCCTGATAGTGTGCTTCAAATTTCCATTTAAAAAGAAATACAGTCTCTGTTGAGTTCATAGTATCATGCATTTTCTAACTTAAAATATAATATTGTAGACACCAGAACATCAGCAATAAAATTATCAGAAAATTACTCATTTTGACTTGAGTATGGAGATTCTGTCAATTAAAAAATATTTTATTTTGCAGTTAAAATGCTTCAATAAATGATGGGTCACAGCTCTTTCTGCTACAACACCACCAATGAAATCAAAAAGAACTCCACCAAAACGTGTCAATACTTATGCTGAGAGCAACGGGGGCCAAATTCCAAAAAGAATGATAATTGACTATGTTCAACTCATCCAAAGGGCAACAAAGAGGTCTGTGGTTAGAAAACTGGATTACTTTCAGGATGTGAACGTTTAATTCCTGGCTGACACCTTAGATGTTCTTGATCAAACTTGTGATGCAATCAACTAATCACTCCAGTGAACCCAAGAGCAGAATGATTTCAGAATTTTTTTTAAGGAACATTAACTTCTTTGTATTCATATATATACATAGGAGTCAAATAAATGTATGATGTGGCTTTCTGTATATGGGCCTGCTTTGAAAAGTATATGGCACTATATAACTGCATTTATTAAATAAACATTTATTAAGAGCCTACAGTGTACCAAACCCCATGGGAGGGTCCTGCCTTCTAGGGCCCACAAATATGTCAGCAAATGGAAGGAAATTGAGGTCATTTGTACATGTGGGTCCCAGGCAAGGGAGCACCAGTTCTACTGGGGATAGGACTGAGAGGAGCCCGGAGTCATCTTACCAGATCCGTGGGGTCACCTGGCAGTTGGAGCCTAAAGGAGCCTTCCATGAAGAAGGAGCCCATGATTAAAAAAAAAAAAAAAAAGTCAATCCACATACATTATTTTAGTCCTGACACAGCACAACCTCATTCTTTTCTCTGTGTCCCACAGACAACTGATGTTTAATGTTGAAATAAGTAGATTCTGCATTTAGGGTGTTTATTACAAGGCATCCATCAAATCTGATAGAAACATAAGCAGCAGAAAGCTGAAGCATCATCTTAAGTTGCTGTCTAAAGAACTTATTAATAAGGTGAAATAAAGATCCTCAGTTTAGCTGGTCTATGAAATCGAAGAGAATTCATATTACAGCTCCCTTGCACCCCTAAAGAGCATTTAAATCACTTCTTCAAGCCTCCATTCTGGAAGGAAAGTGCCCTGGTTAAGAGATGGAACTTTGGGGTTGGGCAGATGGGGGTTTAATCGTAGCTTTCCCATTTATGGCCTCAGCCCCCAGCCTCCCTGCAGCTCCTTCCTATGTGTGAAGGGTGAAGGGGTAATAACAACATCTGCCTGTCCAGCATGCATGAGATACCAGCAGGGCCCTTGCATATAAAACACGCAGCCCAGTGCTGCCTGTGGTCAGGGCTCCATCAACATTGCAGTGTGGCCCCCACCATGAACAGTATGTCTGGCTTTGTCATTTTCCTCATTACATTTGTAACTTTCACAGCCACTTACCCAAATCTAAACCCATTAAAAATGCATGTGCATTTGAAATTGTAGGCTTAAAATTGTATACTCAAAAATTGAATATGGTAAAAGTGGTAAATGTTGTGTACATTTTATCCCAATTATTTAAAATTATAGGGGAAAAAAAGCAAAACTATAGAGATCAAGGATCTCTATAGTTTTGTAAAAGGATCAAGAGTTGCCAAGAGCACAGCAGATTGTTAGGGCAGTCAAACTATTCTGTATGATACTGTAATGATGGATACAGGACATCACACATTTGCTAAAACCCTTAGAAGTATACAACACAGAGAGTGAGCCCTTAATGGAAATTATAGAATTTAGTTAATAGTATTGTATCAGTATTTGTTTGATTGCAACAAATGTAGCAGGCTAATGCAGGATGTTAATAATGGGGAAAACTAGAGGGGTCAGGGAAGAGGTTCTCTGTACTTTCCGCTCCATTTTTCTCTAAACCTAAAACTGTTCCCCCAAGAAGGTATATTAATTTTTAAGACCACATGAGAAGAATAACGGGCAACAATTACGCTATGTCAAACAAATTCACAGAGATCCCAAATAAAATTAACATCCACATATCATGAAGAGGAAACAGATAACTACCACAAAGGCTATTTGGCATTCTAAAGGAGAAATCAATTCCATGTCATTCTCGTGGATGCTGGCTACTCCAACAGCCCAAAAGGATGTCATCAGACAGCTGTGCTCCCTGGTGCTGAGTTGGACCAGACACTGGATGACAGCAGTGGGCCAGGCTGCTCTGGCAGAGGCTTCTGTATCCTATCATCTCTCTTCCCACCTCCATGCCCTGTTTTACGGTCATCTCAAAAAGTAACACTTACAAACGAATTACCAAGAATCAGGCCTGAACTAACAACACCCCAACTTCAAGGCAGGGGCATCAAACGCCTTGAGCCAAGATATGGCTTCCTCCTCCTTGAGGATAGGAACCTTTTTGTAACCCTACTCCCTTACCCCCAGCCCCCACCAAAGGTCCACTCAGACCAGAGGTTCAGGGTCAGCATCTTATAAATCCTGGCACAGGAGGACAGATATTATAACACAAGAGTGATATTTCCAGCTCCCTGTATTTGTTTAACAGAAAACAGCCACAAGTGACACCTGATCTCCTGCAAAGCTTTGATTCAGATTCTACATATGCAATTAAAAAAAAAAAAAGCATCATGAGAGACCTGGAACTAATCATGTCCCATCTAAGATTGCAAAGACTGGGGATTTCCACCAAGATGGCCGAATAGGAACAGCTCCGGAGCACAGTTCCTAACAAGAGCGACGCAGAAGGCGAGCAATCTCTGCATTTCCAACCAAGGTACCAGGTTCATTTCAATGGGACTGGTTGGACAGTGGGTGTAGTCCAAGGCGGGCAAACCGAGGCAGGGTGGGACACTGCCTCACACAGGAAATGCAACTGGATGGAGGATGGGGGACTCTTCCCTTCCAGTACTTTGGTTCAGATACCGTGCTTCTCCCATCACCTTTGCAATCCACAGACAAAGGAGATTCCCACTGTGCTAAAAAGCGCCGTAAGTTACTAGCACAGATCAGAGCGGCAGCTCCAGCTGGTGCCACGGGTTGTTGGCACAGATCTGGGAGGACATTTTGGAGATGTGCAAAGAGTGCCTGAGGGATGGAACTTCCCACTTCCCAGAAGGAGAGGGAGCTGAAAGCAGGAAGACAGGTGATATGGCTTGGCAGGTCATACCCCCACAAAGACTAGCAAACTGAAGCCCTCTCACTTGAGAGTTTCACAGCCAGCACATCAGTTCAAGCTCAACAATCAAGCTCAGTGGGGGCAAGGGCATCCACCATAGCTGATCTTACCTGTGTAATAAAAGCCAGAGGAAGCTTACACAGCAGCTGGACTGAGCCCGTGACAGCCCAGCAGCACCCCTGCAGGCAAACAAGGGACAGACTGCCTCCTCAAGCAACTCCCTGACCCCTGCATAACCAAAAAGATGCCACATAGAGCTATGGCTGACAACTGAGGGGTACCTTCTGGGACAAAGCTACCAGAGGAAAGATCAGACAGCAATACTTGCTGTGCTGCAGCCCCCGTAGGTGATTCCCAGGCAAGCAAGGTCTGAAGTAGACCTCCAGCAGTCCTGCAGCAGAGGGGCCTGTTAGAAGGAAAACTAAAAAACAAAAGGAAATAGCTTTAACATCAACAGAAAGGACTTCCACTCAGACACACTATCTGAAATTACCAACTTCAAAGATCAAAGGTAGATAAATCTACGAAGATGGGAAGAAACTAGCACAAAAAGGATTAAATCATCAAAGACCAGAATGTCCCTCCTCTTCCAAGGGATCATAGCTCCTCACCAGCAAGGAAATAAAACAGGATGGAGAATGAGTTTGATGAACTGACAGAAGCAGGCTTCAGACAGTGGGTAATATCAAACTTCTCTGAACTAAAGGAACATGTTCTAACCCAATGCAAAGAAACTAAAAACCCTGAAAAAAGGTGAGAAGAAATGCTAACTAGAATAGCCAGCTTAGAGAAGAATAGAAACAACTTGATGGAGCTGAAAAACAAAGCACGAGAACTTCACAAAGTATATACAAGTTTCAATAGCCAAATCAATCAAGCAGAAGCAAGGATATTAGAGACTGAAAATCAACTCAATGAAATAAAATGAGAAGGCAAGATGAGAGAAAGAAGAGTGAAAAGAAATGAACAAAGTCTCCAAGAAATATGGGATTATGTGAAAGGACCTAATCTACGCGTGATCAGTGCACCTTAATGTGATGGGGAGAATGAATCCAAGCTGGAAAACATGCTCCAGGATATTATCCAGGAGAACTTCTCAAGCCTAGCAAGGCAGGCCAACATTCAAATCCAGGAAATACAGAGAACATCACAAAGATACTCTTCAAGAAGAGCAACCCCAAGGCACATAATGATCAGATTCACCAGGGTTGAAATGAAGGAAAAAAACACTAAGGGAAGCCAGAGAGAAAGGCTGGTCACCCACAAAGGGAAGGCCATCAGACTCACAGTGGATATCGTGGCAGAAACCCTATAAGCCAGAAGAGAGTGGGGGCCAATATTCAACATCCTACCATCAAAGATTAATACAAACAACTCTATGCACAAAACCAGTAAATCTAGAAGAAATGGATAAATTCCTGGACACTTACACCCTCCCAAGATTAAACCAGGAAGAAGCTGAATCCCTGAATAGACCAATAACAAGGTCTGAAGTTAAGGCAGCAATTCATAGCCTACCAACCAGAAAAAGTCCAGGCCCAGACGGGTTCACAGCCGAATTCTACCAAACATACAAAGAGGAGCTGGTACCATTCCTTCTGAAACTATTCCAACAATACAAAAAGAGGGAATCCTCCCTAACTCATTTTATGAAAACATCATCATCCTGATACCAAAACCTGGCAGAGACACAACTGAAAAAGAAAACTTCAGGCCAATATCCATGATGAACATCAATGCGAAAATCTTCAATAAAATACTGGCAAACCAAATGCAACAGCACATCAGAAAGCTTATCCATCACGATCAAGTAGGCTTCATCCCAGGGATGCAAGGCTGGTTCAACATACACAAATATGTAAATGTAATTCACCACATAAACAGAACCAAACACAAAAACCACGATTATCTCAATAGATGCAGAGAAGGCCTTCGACAAAATTCAACAGTGCTTTATGCTAAAAACTCTTGATAAACTAGGTATGGATGTAATGTATATCAAAATAATAAAAACTATTTATGACAAACTCACAGCCAACATCATACTGAATGGGCAAAAACTGGAAGCATTCCCTTTCCAAACTGGCACTAGACAAGGATGCCCTCTTTTACCATTCCTATTCAATATAGTACTGGAAGTTCTAGCCAGAGCAATCAAGCAAGAAAAAGAAATAAAGTGTATTCAATTAGGAAAAGAGGAAGTCAAATTGTCTCTATTTGCAGACTACATGATTGTATAGTTAGAAGACCCACCGTATCAGCCCAAAATCTCCTTAAGCTGACAAGCAATTTCAGCAAAGTCTCAGGATACAAAATCAATGTGCAGAAATCACAAGCATTCCTATACACCAATAACAGACAAACAGCCAAATCATGAGCGAACTCCCATTCACAATTGCTACAAAGAGAATAAAATACCTAGGAATACAACTAACAAAGGATGTGGAGGACCTCTTTAAGGAGAACTACAAACCACCACTTGAGGTAATAAGAGAGGACACAAACGGAAAAACATTCCACGCTCATGGTTAGGAAGAATCAATATCGTGAAAATGGCCATATTGCCCAAAGTAATTTACAGATTCAATGCTATCCCCATCAAGCTACCATTGACCTTCCTCACAGAACTGAAGAAAACCACTTTAAACTTCATATGGAACCAAAAGAGAGTCCACATAGCCAAGACAATCCTAAGCAAAAAGAACAAAGCCGGAGGCATCACACTACCGGACTTCAAACTACACTACAAGGCTACAGTAATCAAAACAGCATGGTGCTGGCACCAAAACAGACATATAAACCAATAGAACAGAACAGAGGCCTCAGAAAGTAACGCCACACATCTACAACCATCTGATCTTTGACAACCCTGAGAAAAATAAGCAATGAGGGAAAGATTCCCTGTTTATTATTAAATGGTTTTGGGAAAACTGGCTAGCCATGTGCAAAAAGCTGAAACTGGATCCTTTCCTCATACTTTACACTAAAATTAACTTCAGGTGGGTTAAGGATTGTAACATAAGACCTAACACCATAAAAACCCTAGAAGAAAATGTAGGCAAAACCATTCAGGACATAGGCATAGGCAAGGACTTCATGACTAATACACCAAAAGCAATGGCAGCAAAAGCCACAATAGACAAATGGGATCTAATTAAACTTAAGAGTTTCTGCACAGCAAAAGAAACAATCATTACAGTGAACTGGCAACCAACAGAATGGGAAACAATTTTTACAATCTACCCATCTGACAAAAGGCTAATATACGGAATCTACAAAGAACTAAAGTAGATTTACAAGAAAAAAAACAAACCCATTCCAAAGTGGGCAAAGGATATGAACAGATACTTTTCAAAAGAAGACATTTATGCAGCCAACAAATGAAAAAATGCTCACCATCACTGGTTATTAGAGAAAGGCAAATCAAAACCACATTGAGATACCATCTCATGCCAGTTAGAATGGTGATCATTAAAAAATCTGGAGACAACAGGTGCTGGAGAGGATGTGGAGAAATAGGAACACTTTTACACTGTTTGTGGGAATGTAAATTAGTTCAACCATTGTGAAAACAGTGTGGCAATTCCTCAAGGATCTAGAAATAGCAATTCCATTTGACCCAGCAATCCCATTACTGGGTATATACCCAAAGGATTAGAAATTGTTCTATTATAAAGACACATGTACATGTATGTTCACTGCAGCACTGTTTACAATAGCAAAGACCTGGACCCAACCCAAATGCCCATCAATGATAGACTGGATAAAGAAAATGTGGCACATATACACCATGGAATACTATGCAGTCATGAAAAACAACGAGTTCATGTCCTTTGTAGGGACATGGA
Organism: Cheracebus regulus; assembly: GCA_963574635.1. Lineage (NCBI taxonomy): Eukaryota > Metazoa > Chordata > Mammalia > Primates > Pitheciidae > Cheracebus > Cheracebus regulus. The sequence continues at coordinate 41,783 of CAUYQU010011146.1, forward strand.
TGAATCTGGAAACCATCATTCTCAGCAAACTGACACAAGAACAGAAAACCCAACACCGCATGTTCTCACTCATAGGTGGGTGTTGAACAATGAGAACACATGGGCGCAGGGAGGGGAGCATCATACCCTGGGGTATGTTGGCAGGTGGGATCTAGGGGAGGGATAACGGTGGGTGGAGAGGTTAGGGAGAGATAACATTGGGAGAAATGCCTAGTAGGTGATGGGGGGATGGAGGCAGCAAACCACCATGGCATGTGTGTACCTATGCAACAATCCTGCAAGATCTACACATGTATCCTAGAACTTAAAGTACAATTAAAATAAAAAAAGACTGCAAAGACTTATAATCTTCCACGGCAAAGGTAGAGGCGAATGGAGATGACATCTGGCTTAGAGGTGCTTTGGTGAGTGACAGGAGGTAGTCACTGGACATCCCATTAAGTGACACTGAGTTTCACAGAGAGAAAAGTCTTTCTTTTCCTGTTCTCCTTGATGCCTCTTAATTGAGACAAGGAAGAAGAATGCCTCAACCTCTTAGGAACTCTGATCCCAGCTCCTCTGCCCTCTCACCACAGGTCTCTGATGAAAGCCTTACAGGCTGTAGCAAACAGCTAGAACTGAGCAAGGCTATTTGGAATCACTCCCCTTCTTAGGTATCTTCTATGCCCAGCTGCTTTTCCCCCAACAGTAGTGTTTTAAAGCCTGCTTTAAAAATAAATTGAATAAAAGAAGAAAATGTAAAGAAAAATAATCTGTGAAACATTTCTACAGGTACTACTCAGATAAGGCAAAAATTATGAAGAAGAAACAGAAATAGCTGGAGGTTGTGTTACAGGAAAGGGGTCCCAATCCAGACCCCAAGAGTGTTCTTGGATCTCACTCAAGAAAGAATTCAGGGCAAGTCTGCAGTGCAAAGTGAAAGCCAGCTTATTTAGAAAGTAAAGGAATAAAAGAATGGCTACTCCACAGACAAAGCAGCCCCGGGGACTGCTGGTTGTGCATTTTTATGGTTATTTCTTGATGATATGGTAAACAGGGGGTGGATTATTCATGCCTCCCCTTTTTAGACCATATAGGGTACCTTCCTGACATTGCAATGGCATTTGTAAACTGTCATGGCGCCGGTGGGAGAGCAGCAGTGAGGATGACCAGAGGTCGCTATCATCACCATTTTGGTTTGGGTGGGTTTTGCCTGGCTCCTCTACTGAAATCTACTTTATCAGCAAGGTCTTTATAACCTGTATTTTGTGCTGACCTCCCATCCCATCCTGTGACTTAGAATGCCTTAACCATCTGGAAATGCAGCCTAGTAGGTTTCGGCCTTATTTTACCCAGTTCCTCTTTAATATGGAATTGCTCTGGTTCACACACCTCTGACAGTTGGGTCACTCCAACTCACTGACTGTCCTGGTGGGGAAACTGAGACACTCCCCTTCTCCTACCCAAGAGGAAAATCCTTTTCTAAATAGATGTCACAGAGCCAACAGCAGCCAAGCTGGAACTCAAGCCAGGCCCTGTGAGTCTGTCTCTGTCCAGAGAAAAGTTCCCTGAGGAATATAAACCTTCTGGTTAGATGGCATATGAGGCAGAAAATAATTGTATGGGGATAAATGATTTCCCATTGCCAGAACACAATTTGCTTTTCTTTATGGTTTACAGCATGCCAGGGACAAGGTTAGAAAGCAATGGATAGGTCTCCCTTTCTCCCTCCCTCCCTCATTCAATCATCAAACATTTGGGGAGCCAGGCACTGAGGTGGGAGTAGAGACACAAACGCCAAAAGACATACTGCTCTGCCTTCAATGGACTCGTAATCAAGTCAGAAGTCCAGACGCCAGGTGACTGGTAACTGCAGGGTGCCTGCTGTAACTGCAGGGTGCCCTGGAACAGAGCAGGGAGCCTACGGGAGAGGTGAGAGAGGGGCTGCAGGAACCAACTCAGCAGTGCCCTTTAATAATGATGCTTGTTAGTCACCAATACGTGGACTGTAACACTCTATTACTACTTCCTCTAATTATCTGTGACATGGTGAGATAATTTGCAGCAAAATAACTCATAAAAACTTCCTTTAAACTGCCTCTGAATTTTTAAAAATGCATACTACTATCAGCAAAACAAGTCAGTATATGCCTACAAATAGACACATTTGTGTAAAATATTATACTGTATAAATATCATGATCATGCACATCATCATAATATACTATTGCTCTACCATGTACACTCTAAACTTAAACAAAACTAGGTATTTAAAAAGAGATATTTCAATATTTACTCCCTGCACATCAGAGAAATATCCTATGTCCTTCTTTAGAAATTACTACTCTGGCTCAAGGCTTCTCAAAATGAGATCCCATGACCTCTTAGGCTGTGGGGGTGGAGGGTTTAAAATTCCAGCTCTCTGTGGGGCACAGTGGCTCATGCCTGTAATCCTAGCATTTTGAGAGGATGAGGCAAGAGGACCTCTTGAGCCTAGAAGTTCAAGACCAGGCTGCACAACATCGTAAGACAAAAAAAATGAAGAAATTAGCTGGGTGTGGTGGTGCACGCCTGTAGTCCCAGCACTATGGGAGGCTGAGGCAAGAGAGTTGCTTGAGCTCAAGAGTTCAAGACCAGCCTGGGCCACATGGTGAAACCCCACCTCTACAAAAAATACACAAAATTAGCTAGGCATGGGGGCACATGCCTGTAGTCCCAGCTACTTGGGAGGCTCTGGTGAGAGGATCCCTTGAAACCAGAGGGTTGAGGCTGCAGTCTATAATGACGCCACTATATTCCAGCCTGGGTGACAGATCTAGACCCTGTCTCTTAAAGAAATAATTTTTTTTTAAATCCAACTCTCCAGCCCTCCTCCAAGTTTGCTGAATCAACTCTGCAGGGTAGGGCGCAAGAATCTGCATTTAACAATCTCCTCAAGGGAGCCTTCAATGCACTGAAGGCCTAGAAGCACTTCTCTGGATTAAAGAAATTTTCCCAAGAGGGAAAGAAAAGTTTAAAAACTTGCTTAGTGCAATAAATCTGTTTCCACTGCTTACTATTCAAGAAAGGTCACTTTGAGCAGCAAGGACAGTAAATTGTTTTAAGTATGTGAGGGTGTCCACCCACACACTGACCTGTGATGCGATGAAGGGGTCTTGGCACAAATGTGCAAACTCTGTGCAGCCACCCAGGGTGGGCCTCCCTGGGCGCCACGCTCCTCTGAGGCTGGTGCTTCCTGCTGAGAGAAGGCTGCCTGCCAAGCCCTGCATGGCCCGAGAGCTATAGCTGGGTGGCTGCAGCTCAGATCAGACTTCAGGAAGCATCTTGCCACCTTTGCTATTGGTGAATGACACATCTTGTCAGCTTCAAACCAGTCCTCTTCGACCACCTTAGACACTCTCGTTATTGATGTCAGTTTTATCTCCTGAAACTCAGGAGATGTTTTCAAAGTTCAAACCAGTCAGTAATTTGTGCAGGGCTGTTCTTATCAATGATTTGTCCACCTAATCTACTGGTTTGGAGGGAGCACAAGGCTCCAAGTTCTGAAGCATCAGCTTCACACAGGAAGAGGTCTTGCTCCTAAGTCACCGATCACACCGTACCTAGAGTCATCTCCCCCAACTTCCACCCATCCCACCAAATCCTCCTGACATTACCAGCCAGCCTGCATGTGCCCTCTCCTGGCACACACACACCAGCATCAATCTCCATCGTTTCAACAGAATCTTAGGTCTTTAGAATGATACCCAGACCCAATGCCTCAGAGGACTGCTTTGTGTGTAGATTTCTATTACTAACTCAACAGTAGGAGTTTTTCTGATCCTGAAGCTGCCTTACTCATCTTTTTTTTTTATTGCATTTTAGGTTTTGGGGTACATGTGAAGAACATACAATATTGTTGCATAGGTACACACGTGGCAGTGTAATTTGTTGCCTTCCTCCCCTTCACCTATATCTGGCATTTCTCCCCATGCTATCT
>CAUYQU010011147.1:0-19599 GCA_963574635.1 Cheracebus regulus
CTTGTTTGTTATTTTCATCCCCTATTCCTTCCTGTCTCCATTGTTAAGCACAATTAATGGTATAAAAGAGGTTTTTAATACCCATTTTTAGACTGCATTCTAGCCTGGGCAATAAAACAAGAATCTCATTCTCTCTCCCTCTTTCTCTTCCTCTTTCTCTCTTTCATTCTTTTTTCTTTCTTTCGCTCTTTCTTCTTTCTTTAAAAAATAAAAATAAATAATAATTAAAAAAAGAAACAAGAAACCATCAAGTAATTAAGTACTCAGCATGGCACACCATCTCAGAGTTTGCCAGCTGCTGACTTGCAGGTGAATTACCAACCAGACATATGTTTTATTTGACTTATAGAATATTTTTATTTTTAAAAACAAACTTCAATAAACACCAGCATTTAAAATATGAGAGAGGTTTTTACATAAACAATTAGATTTTTGGTTCCTCTTGAAACACTGGAGGACTAAGTATACCCACATCTCCTTATGACAACAGTTGGCAGAGGCTGATTAGCCAGGGGTCCTCTGAGACATGAGCATACCTTTCCACAGTCACCACCAGCCCCAGTTGTCTCCCAGACCTGCAACATTTTTGATTCACTGGCGTTTAAATCTCTCTGCTATACTGCTAGTTCCACAATGTCTTCTATCTCCTACAAGAGCCTCAAGCAATTTCATGATATTTTTCTCCCAGCAATACCTCCTTCACTGGAAGATCAAGGACACAGGAACATAGCCTTTGGAGATAGATAGACGAGTCCAAAGATGGGCCTGATGTTTTTCAAAACTTCAGGAAATGGCTCATGTGATAACAATTTCACTCTCAAATGAGTCACAGAGGCAAGCCAGTGCACAAATTCTTTTTCATTTGATCTTTTTACAATTCTGTCTTGTTCTCACCCTAGCTTCTTCAGTTTACACAGAACTTGGTTGAACCTGGAAAAATGCCTTATTGTTTCATATTTGATATGGTTCTCCTGCCAAGGCAGGATGTTTTCCCCACTGAGCACTTGGCCTGAGTTGGAAGTTACTCCCTATCAACATGACCATTGGTACCTGAATAGTTTTAATAAAGCTGTTTAGAATCCGTGTATCTTTTTCCAATCACGAGCAAGATTTCAAATGTGTCTTGAAGGTAGAAAAGTGATTCTTTGATTTTATGTCTCTTGGTTCCATTGCAGTTTCACTTTCCTAACTGAACTACAACGAATTTATAGTCTGAAAGTTTTTACCTACCAAAAGGAATTTGTTATTTCCTACATTGTTCTTGAGTTATTTTCTGCACGTATTTTCTCAATCTAGATTTAACAATCCTTATTGGCAGGGATTATTTTTGTGTGTTTTTCATAAATTCTTGGGCACTTAAAACAGTATCAGGCACATCACAGCGCTTTAAATAAATGCTTCTTGCTCACTGACTCAATTTTGCTCATTACATTTTATTTGTTTAGAATTCAAGGTGGATGCTTTCATTTGAGGTACTATTTCATTTATTTATTTAAAATATAGCCAATAAACAAAAAATTATAAAATTGCTGCAGGAATTTTACAGATCTTCTTGGTCTTTTGTTTGGGATTTTAGTCTGGAATAAAGTTTTGGCATGCTGTTCACAGTAGAAATGGTGCTTTAGGCTGGGCACAGTGGCTCACACCTATAATTCCAGCACTTGGGGAGGGGCAGGGGGAAGGGGAAAAGGAAAAGGAAAAGGAAGGAAAGGAAAAGAAAGGGAGGAAAGAGAGGAAGGGAAGAAGGGAGGGAGGGAGGAAAGGAGGGAGGAAGGGTAGAAGGAAGGAAAGAGGGGAGGAGAGGGGAGGGGAGAGAAGGAAGACTTTAGACATTGAAGCATCAAAAAAAGTATCATCAAGCCCTCTGCCTTAATGGGACTGACACCATGCCTACTCAGGGAAACATCTGTCACAGAAGTTATCTTGGCATGAGTTGCATCTACATGTTGCAAAATGCTATCCAAAAAACTAATTTGTTACATGTATTTTTGTAAATGTTTATAAGCTTGAAAATGTAGCATTAGCATTTCCTTTCCCCGTTCTTCCCAGACCCAAATGTTTACAAATAGGAGTGAAGCCAGATACATTTTCCATCTTATTGTACATCTTATATATCTTGTGATGCTCAGACACAAAAGGACAAAGACATTGCCATGTTGACAGAGAAAATTGCCAGCATCTCTTATCCTTCAAAGGGAAACTCAAAATAAGAAAATCAGAAGAATGGAGTCACATAAGTAACAGATCATAGAACTGAAGAAAAGCAAATATAGGAAAACAAGCAAGAGTCACATCTTGGCGCGGGGGATGAGGGTGTGGTGGATGGAGGTGGCAAGGTGCAGGACTAACTCTGCAACTTACCATGCTTGTCAAGATATTCCGCTTGCCAACCCTGAACCCAGCCCTGCGTGCAGCCATGCTGGCTCTGCACAGCCTGACTGCAGGGAATGGAGCCCCCAGCTGTATAACACATAGGCCCCGGGCAGTCATAAAGAGACCCAACCAGTCTATACCAATAAGCCCACATCTGCATCACCAGGAAAAGGGAGCAACATAAGAAATGTTCTAATATACCAACATACTATTTTATAATTATTTGCCTTATAGGTTTTTTACATATTCCAAACTACAAGCAAGACCTTTTTAACATTTTCTTGAGCTTGGATAAAAATCCCCTTGTAATCTTTAAGAGTCTGAGTCTGTACTAATCAAAGATTGTTGCCTGGATCCCAAGAGGGGAGTGGGAGAACAAACATAATCTTCAAAGTAAAGAGCAAAGATTCCCAGAGGCTATGAAGAAGATAGAGTCTACAGGATCCCAAGAATCCTGGGGAGCCAGTCCCCACAAAGTGCTAGAATTCCAGGAAAATATTTCAGAGTATGAGATTGTGCAAATAAAAAGAGCCCTAAAGACCAGAGCTCTTAGCCTAGGCCAGGATTCCCACCTTCATGTTGGTGCGGGAGCAGCAGCACCATGAACAACAGCCCAGGCCAGCTTCATTAATGAGGTGCCAGCAACCACTCAAAGCCTGAGATTAATGCCTTTCTCATGGTGCTTTATGCCTTCTGCTTTCTGGTATGGCCTTGGGAAGGAAGAAGTTCCAAAAATTAACTGCAACTGAATATGTTACATGTTCATGAGGTACAGACTCCTAGATAGGTCTTAGTTGAGACCACTTAGATGAGTTCCATTTCTTGCTTACTTGTTTGAAGTTGCAAATTTGTATCTTTCTATACTCAGAAGTAGATCTGTACCATTGGTATCAAGAGCTAGAGTTAGAGAAATAGCCACAGTACATTATCACCAGTATTGCTTCCTAACAGTGACACGTATTCTTATTTTTCAGTTGGTTAATGCCAAACCTGTATACTCTCAAAAATTATCACTTGCTCCTATCCCAACAGGCTAACAGAAATATTATCTCATTACCTTTCTCCAATCATATTTATTTTCATTATTCAAGTCAACATAATTAACTATACCACACCAGACCAAAAAATTCTATTCTCTTACATAATTATTTTTAAATTAGTGGAAGTAATCTAATCAATTTTATATACAAATAAATGTTGTCTTAAATCCACAGCCATTGAAAATACCCTTCTGATAAATGGAATTCTTTGAAACAATAACTCAAAGATGACATTAAGTGCCCTCTCTGCGAATAAATTATGTCACAGAGTTTAATGAGAGCCATTGGTTCCTTATCATAAGTTAGGTAGATTTTCCTCTCGCTGTTTGTATTGATTTGATATAGTCAAAATAAGAGAATTACCAAATAAACTTGAGAACAGTTTAGTGTGGAGGTGAGAGCAGACTGTTCAAGTTTTTATTTTATTATTTGCCCTTGATATTAAACTTCTTAGCATCACTAGGTTTAGTGTTTTACATTTATTTGTTACTGGCACTCTATTGTCTTGTTTAAAATCCAAAATGCAATTGATTTCATGACTATTTAGCCTATGCTTTATTTGATTCCCTTGGTTCTCCTGTCCAAAGGAAAGGACACTGGTATAAGATAAGTCAGTGGTAGAATGTAGTACAGAAAACTCCCTGCTCTGGCAGCACAGTACCTTCAGCATAGAACTGGAATAAGATTATATTAAAAGTAGAGCTTAATAAGAAAATCACCATGCACCATGCCAAAAAGGAAACCATAATACAAACATGCAATGCATGCACTCATACCTATGCTCCAAATCATAATGAATGCTATGAAAACATAGATTTGGTTTTTACCGACTGATAAATAAATGATATAATTCAGCAATATGCCCCTTGGAATCTCTCAAACACAGGAAAAATCCCTCTACTAATTTTAACACAAAAATATTTTATTGGACCTATAAACATCTTTCCAAACAGTAAGAAAAGGAAAGAGAAGAAGAGAGGCAAACAGACAGGGAAGGCAGTGAGGAAGGAAAGAAGAAAGGAAATGGCTGTTTTGAATATTTTTAAGCATATACCATGTACATTTTTTCTTTAAATATTATTTAACCTGAGTTCATCTTTGAACTTTCTAACATAATCAGCAAAAGCTTTCCTTTTTCACATGGTCCTGAGCAGTCACCTCTCATCTAATTTCCCACATCTAACCTCTTTCTTCTCAAATCTGTCCTTTATGTGGTCACCAGTTAACCTCCTAAACAGCCTGGATGATATCAACCCCATTTTCCAACATCTTTTACACAAATAGTGTTACCCAATTAATTAAGTCTAAACTTCACCAGGCATGTCCTCTTCATTCATCTACACTATCAGTCACCCAAACTATCTCTCACTGTATTTATTCACATCTTCCCTCCCCCAAGTGAATTGCTCAGTCAAGGAGAGGACCTCTTGCATTTGACAGCCATATTTATGTTTCTTTTTATGCTCTTTCCATCGAGTTCCTTTCCACTCTCTTTCAAAATTTCTATTCCATTACACAAATTTCCATCATATATACTTCATGAGACTTAGAACCCACTTCTGTTTTCTTCCCACCACTCTATACCCAGCAGCTAGCACAACATCTGTTTTGGTCAGCACTCTGGAGGGCAGAGACCACGTCTTATTTATCTTTGTATCCAGTGCCTAGCCCCACATGCAATAAATGTCCCACAAGTGTTGGTTTAATTGAATAAATTTAAACTCCACATTTTGAAATTCTACTACTTTCTCAGGGCTCACCTTGGATGCAGCATTCCTGTGAAACTTGCTGGATCATGATGGTCCTATCTATCCTTCTTTCCTATTCTCTCCTGGCACATTTTTATTAAGCCCTATTATGGCAATTGGTTCCTTCTGTGTTGCAGTATAATAGTTGTTTATGTGTCTTTCCCCTACAATTTGAACTAAATCTTAAGTCAGAGGTAGATAGAGTTTATCTTGTACAATTCCTCACCAGTGTAGGAGCTGCTACTCCACAACCCAAATAAGTTGAGCCATTTAATCTTCCCTGTGTCCTGGCATTTCATGCACCAGTTCTTGTCCTTTCACTACTCTGGAATCTCTTCTACTTTTTTAAAGAGGCACCTGGAATTAAGTTTATTAATCTACATATTCTCTCACCCAGGGCACAGAATTCCTTCCCATAATTGTCATATTATCCCGACCACCACACAAGACCTCCTGAAGGAAGCGCAAAATATGGAAAGGAAAAATCACTACCAGCCACTGCAAATACACAGTCAAGTACACAGACCAGTGACACATAAACACGTTAGCAAAATAACCAGATAGCATCATGACGACAGGATGAAATCCACGTATAACAATACTAACTTTATTTTTTTTAATTATACTTTAAGTTCTGAGGTACATGAGCAGATCGTGCAGGTCTGTTACCTAGGTGTACACGTACCATGGTAGTGGTTTGCTGCATCCATCGCCCCATCATCTACATTAGGTATTTTTTCTAATGTCATCCCTCCCCAATGCTATTCCTCCCCTGGACCCCCACCCCACCAGGCCCCAGTGGGTGATGTTCCCCTCCCTGTGTTCATGTGTTCTTATTGTTCAACACCCACTTATGAGTGAGAACATGTGTTTGGTTTTTTGTTCTTGTGTCAGTTTGCTGAGAATGATGTTTTCCAGTTTCGTCCATGTCCCTGCAAAGGACAGGAACTCATTTTTTTATGGCTGCATGGTATTCCATGGTGTATGTATGTCACACTTTATCTAGTCTATCACTGGTGGGCATTTGGGTTGGTTCCAAGTCTTTGCTATTGTGAACAATGCTGCCGTAAACATATGTGTGCATCGTGTCTTTATAACAGAATGATTTATAATCCTTTGGGTATACCAGTAATGGGATCGCTGGGTCAATGGTATTTCTATTTCTAGATCCTTGAGGAATCACCACACTGTCTTCCACAATGGTGAATTAATTTACACTCTCACCAACAGTGTAAAAGAGTTTCTATTTCTCCACATCCTCTCCAGCATCTGTTGTCTCCTGATTTTTTAATGATCACCATTCTAATACTAGAATGTAAACAGGCTAAATGCCCTAATTATAAGACACAGAGTAGCAAGCTGGGTAAAGAGCCAAGACCCACTGGTATACTGTCTTCAAGAGATGCATCTCACATGCAAAAACACTCAAAATAAAGGGATTAAGGAAAATTTACCAAGTAAATGGAAAACAGAAAAAAGCAGATGTTACAATTCTAGTTTCAGACAAAACAGTCTTTAAAACAACAAAGATTAAAAAAGGCAAAGAAGGGTATTACATAATGATAAAGGGTTCAATTCAACGAGAAGAGCTAACTATCTTAAACATATATGTGCCCAACACAGGAGCACCCAGATTTATAACGCAAGTTCTTAGAGACCTTCAAAGTGTCTTAAACCCACACATAGTAATAGTGGGAGACTTAAACACCCCCTTGACAATATTAGACAGATCATTGAGACAGAAAATTAACAAAGATATTCAGGACCTGAACTCAGCACTGGATCAATTAGACCTGCTAAGATACCTACAGAACTCTCTACAAAAGAAAAAGAAAAGCAAACACACATACATACAGAATACACATTCTTCTCATTACCACATGGCACTCTAAAATCAATGACATAATCAGAAGTAAAGCACTTCTCAGCAAATGCAAAATAACTGAAATCATAACAGTCTCTTGGACTACAGTGCAATCGTATTAGAACTTAAAACTAAGAAATTCACTGAAAACCACATAATTACAAGGAGATTGAATAACCTGCTCCTGAATGACTTTTGAGTAAATAATCAAATTAAGGCAGAAATCAAGATCTTTAAAACTAATGAGAATAAAGATACAATGTACCAGAATATCTGGGACACAAGCTAAGACAACGTTAAGAGGGAAATTTATGGCACTAAATGGCCACATCAAAAAGCTAAAAAGAGTTCAAGTTAACGATCTAAAATCTCAATTAAAAGAACTAGAGAACCAAAAGCAAACAAATCCCAGAGCTAAAAGAAAACAAAAAATAACCAAAATCAGAGCTAAACTGAAGGAAACTGAGCCACAAAAATCATTCAAAGGATCAGTGAAAAGCAAAAGGATCAATGAATCCAGGAGCTGGTTTCTCAAAAAAAATAATAAAATAGACTGCCCATATTAATATAATCAGAAGAAGCCTTAGTAATTTTACAGCCTTTTTTTTTTTGCCATATACTGATTTTTTTTATCTAAACTTTTTAAATATCTATTAAGTCACTTTTTATATGTTAGGAACAAGTTTCGACTATAATTCTATGCTTTCCTCCATCACTATTCTATTTGCTGAATGACTGATTTGTTGAATTAGTTAATTATGGATTAATATTTAAAAAATCTCGGCCAAATGGATATCATAAAAAGACTTTGCAAATCCCCTTCTAAAATCAAGACAGATGATAATAATGAAATTCCTCTATTCCAGTGATTCCCAAGGTGTGTTTCCTGGACTGGCAGCAGTAACAGCAGCACCGGGGAACTGATTGGAAATGCAGATTCTCTGACCCCATGCCAGACGGACTGATTCAGGAACTCTAGAGGTGGGGCCCAGAAAGCCAGTTCTGACAAGTTCTTTGGTGATTCTGATACACTAAAGTGTGAGAATTACTTCCATAATTTATGAAATGGATCATTCTTTTGCTGTTTCTTTGATTTGCTATCTTCACTGTGTTTGGCAATCTCCCTGTAAGAAGGAATGGCAGAGCTAATTTCCAATGTATTCCAGGTACTAGCAGGGTGGGTGGCCTTTAGTAAGTTATTGAACTGTTAGACCCACTCTGTCCTCATTTGTAAAATAAGTACAGTAACAATAATCTTGCAGCATTGTAGGGATAGGGAGGATTAAAGGTAGTATATACATAAAGGTATAAGCTGTACTTTGTCCTTAATACATACTTTTTCTGATCCCCTTTCCTCCTCCTTCCATTTTATTTTCACATTTCTCAAATCACTTATTTCTTGATACTCCATCTTAACGATCCAGTCTGATTTAGACAAAGTGGAATTTCCAAATAGTTACTTATTATAACTTTCATTAAGCTAAATTTGCATTTGGCCAGGAAGTTTCTACTTTTTCTAGCCAGTGACTTTATGTCTCTATCTAGGCAATTACGTTTAAACAGTACTTGGATGTGGAGTAGATATTATGGCTAAGCTTTCCATCTACAACTAACCTTCAAAGCTCTAAGTTCATTAACATGATCTTATGAGAGGTTCACTCAAACTATAGTCAACAAATATTGAGTCTACCCAGTGCGCTTGGCAATAGGCACTGGGTACTGGGGTAACTGTGGAGGGTAAAACAATACATTCCTTCATGGAGCTTCCAGCTGAATGGATTTATTATATGCATCTCCTTTATATCAGAATTTATATTTCTGATGAAGAAAGCTACCACTCAGTGACTGAGTTAGGAAAACATGATGGAAATAGAAGTGTTACCACACGCAAGAATTAAAAGACAGAAAAGCAGTCTCAGAATATAAAATCCTGGTTGTTGAAAGCTCTCATTTATTAGCTTATGCTCACTAGCAGGATTTCCAGTTGTAACAAATGCTGGCTCTGCCAGGAAATTAAAGGAATATAAACTTTCTTCTAATCACTATTGAAACTAGAAACGTTATGTTTAGGAAAAGCTTGATTAATTTCAGTGTTCTAATCATGATTTTATTCAAATCAGTTATTACTGCTGGAGATTCAAAAGTTTTTGGAGAGTCTAGCGGTTTCTGTGTAAGCCTGATTTGCTCAAATTGTACACGATAGGCTCCTTGAGAAAATTGTCTAGTCCACAAATCTAGCTCAGTGTGCAGCCCAGGGCAAGATCTCAATAAGGGATTGTTTATAAAAAAAAAAAAAAAAAAAAAGAGAGAGAGATCTAGTCTTACAGACAAAAAAGTAATCTAAACTGGACTTGCTGCTTCCAAGGATATGCCTATTGAAAATTTTAATGGGTATAGATAACCTACCCTCAAAAAAGGTGGTACCAATTTACATTTTTCACTAACAGGGTAAAAGTGTGCCCTTTCCCAAATCCTCAACAATGCTGTATTTTGTTAGTCTTTACTTTTTGCTATTTTAATTAATTAGACATTATAACTGGATATCCTTATTCACATGGCATAGATGTAATGCTGAACATAATTCTATATTTATAATGATCTATTGTTTTTCTGTGAATTCTCTGTGTTCTTTGTACATGTTCTTAAAGATATACTCACCTGTTTGCTTAATGATTTCATTTTAGTTTTTGCAAATATTTTTGTGAATTCAGGGCATGTTTCTTTTTTTTTTTTTTTTTTTTTTTTTGCCTTTTTGCCCATTGTTCCTTTGTGTCCAATGTCCACTAACAGAATTTGGTTATTTAGAAGATAATACATTTATACAATGGAATATTATACAGCCATTAAGAATGATGTAAATATTTATGAATATGTGCAAATGTTTATACATTGTTGGGTTTATATAGAACAGAATAATAACTAGGTTGAGTTTTTAATCTCATTTGTATGACATGTATTATTATGAGTAAATGCTCAAAGGATAGCATTTTCCAGATTTTTTATTTTGTTTTGTTCTCCAAAAAGAGTATTCTAGTCTCATACTTTTGAGAAGTACTGCAAATTAAGTCTTATTTAGTTTCTCATAGCACAATCAGGATTAAAAATTCTGTGGCCTACAATAAGCTTGCTTAACATTGTTTAACCCAGCATTTCTCAAACTTTTCATTAAAGTCTTCTACTTTAAAAAATAATAATAAATAATCTGAAACAGCATTCTACAGAGAGCATTTTGAGAAAGCTTGCATGGAAAACCATCTGGAAAGACATTCATCAAAATGGTAGGAGTGGTTATCTCTAGATACTGAAATGTAGATAATGTTTGTTTTAATATTTTTCCTTTATATCTGAACATTTTACAAAAACGTATTATTTTGCAGTTACAATAAATAATATAGTAATTTTCATTTTGAAAATAAGAGGAAAATTTACTATACAAACCAAATGTAGGGATTTTAAACAGTTTAACCCTTTTGTCATGAGAACATTAGTAACATTTGTTTTATAAACAAAGGTATTATCAACATCACCTGGAATTGTTTATTCAGTCACATGGGTGGAATTGGGCTGATTCTGTCCTTCTCAGACCCTAGAGAGTATACATTTTTGTGCTGATACACTCACCCAGATCTCCAGCAAGGAGAAACTGCTCCATTAAGCAAGGGTAGAAAGGAGATAAGGAGATGAGGAGAGAATAGATTGACAGACAACTGGGCAAGTTGGAATTGTAATAGAAAATAGACCAGCTTAAACTCCACATCCTCCAGCCCCAACCTCACAGTTGATGTTCAGCATGTGTCAATTTCCTTAAGGACTGTGTTTGTATAACCTTTCCATACTCCTGGTATTATTTCAAAACAGGAGGAAAGTAAAAAAATATTCAAGTAAGATATTCTTTGACTTTTTTCTTACAATGAATGTATCTCACTATTTGATTTACTTATTTCTCTATATATGCTAAAAGAAACTTTAAAACAATTTCTAAAACAAGCTTCAACTTGGAAAAATATGCTGCTAAGCCTGAATAACCTGATTCCTTAGGAAGAACATCTCTTCATCAGCAACTGTGCACAAAACCAAAGACACAAGTTTTGCAAGAGATTTGCTCATATGGTGGCACTTATGGGCATTACCTTCTTGGGCAAGCAACAACTTGGAAGGAGCAATGCTTATTCCAGCAAAAAGGTTTTACTTAAAGTGTAGGCAAACTACAAATGGTATTCGTATCATAGAGAACGCTGCCAAAGGCCTCACGGGCATGAAAAGCAGAGCAAGGTGGCACCACAGTCTCGTGACTCAAGCTTAGTCAAGGTGTTATGTCGGAGTCTTTCAAGGTTACAGTATCTAAACACCTCAGGAAGGAACAATTGGTTCTGGAGAAAATATTAGAGCTAAAAATGAAGACAAAAATAAGCTTCCACTTAAGCAAAGTCCAATAAATCAGGAGCTCATCACTCAAAAACAAAACTGTCGGCAATAATCATGATAAACCACTCCACATCCCTGGCACAATGAAGAAAGTTCTCAGTGGGTACAATAATAGATTTTCATCAAAATGGCTGATGAAATAGAGGCCAGCATGGATCTGAGAAAGCCTTGTTATTCAGTATTTACTGGTTTCCAACCTAGGTAAGGAGCTGGAATTCAGGCAGAATTTACATTCACTTGACAATACTTACAACTTACATGGCTTAAAGCCACATATGTCTTTTTTCCATGGGCATGGGAAGGTAATTCAGATAATAAAGACATTTCAAACTTTCCATGAGAAACCTTAGGGATTATCTATTCCTCCCCTGACCCTGACACTTGCTTTGTATTTCTGTTTGGATTTGAGAGCATGGATCTAGTTTTTATATCTATTTCTGTACACTTTTTTATGGTGGAAAAAAGGAAACAATGAGTGGCATAAATCAAAATAATATGTTACTTAAGTTGTTCTATCCAACGCTAAGCAAAAAGTCACCCAATGTATTCAGAGTCACCCTAGGCACATAATGGATACTCAAGAAAGAAGCTTTAAACACAACTAAATTGACTTACTTGTAGATGTATTTGTTCTTTTTCTTAAATTAGAGCCAATAATTCTAATAGCTTTGTATAGCAATGAATTACAGATACACATTGCTAACTTAAAGAAACTTTAGTAAGCATCAAATAACAATAAAAGTGAACTGGCACATTTTACTTATGGCTTTGTAGTTATTACTCATTTAATCTTCCCAAAAATTATACAGACCAAGTATTATTAGTAGTACTATTGAGAAACAAACAAACCAAAGCACAAACAGCTGAGTAATATGTTTATACATAGTTATATAACCAGGTAGTGACAGACCCAGGATTTGAACTTGGGTTGGTACAACACCTGTACTCTCAGGGCATCCTTCTCTATCTTGGCCAGACTGTTGATTCTCCAAACAGATTCAGAAAAGTTCTTGACTCCCTAAAGCCAGAAAGGAGGGGCTATACTCCTAAGCCCAGGGTCAAGGCTCCTGTTTTCTAAATTTCTGTAGAGCCCAACTAGCTACCTGCAAATTCCCAGAAAGGGATCATGATACTTACTTACTTGCCTCCCAAAGAAGAAGATTTAATAATTCACAGGCATATATGACAGCCCTCACTGGCAAGTCTTTGTTTTCAACTCACCTGATCACTACTTCTCCATTTGTCGTCACTGCACGTGGTGACAGCTGCCCTCTTCAGAGCCGCCCTTCCCAGAGAGCCTCATGGGAGCGGTGAATAGCATCTGATTGAGGCATCAGTGTGTCTAGCTTCAGTCCTGGCTCTCCACCAACAAGCTTTGTGAATTTAGCAGAAATATTTCATCTCCTGTGGTCTAATTCCTCACCTGGAAAATAAATGGGTCATATAGATCGCTTTGATAAAATGAAAAACTCTTCAGTTTTTAAAAACGTGTGTGACAGAGTGCCTAAGCCAGAATGTAGTTGCTGGACAAACATTTGTTGCACAAAATACACTTTTAGTGAGACATTCGGCATTTAATATTCTTTTTTACACATAACTGAATTTGCTGTCTTTCAAACAGTAGTTATGTGGGCTCAGTTTTCCAGCTGGGTTGTCTCTCTGCACACAGGAAAGGATACAAAGTGCTGACAGCAACCACTCACCTTTCCCAACCACTCAACTTTCTCAATCAGTAAGCACCCTTCATCTCAAAAAATATTACTGTGAATAATACTAATAATACTTTTATCCAAATTTCTAACAAAGTAATTATTAATCAACGAGTTTTCTAGAAACTTTGAAGAGTAAAATTATATCCCAGAGATCATCTGAACTCTAGTCATCCCCTACCCCTTAGGACATATTTTAAAGTCCTGGGGCTCAGTGTCTGATTGACACAGTGTAGGTCACACACCTGTATGCTAACTGTATCCAGGCAAAGTAAAAGAATCTGGCCCCCTTTAACTATTGTAGTTACAGGGAAAAACTGGAAACCACTTCACATCAAGACTGCATACCATAGTAATTCCCCACAAGGAAATGTGAGTTCTCGTGCAATAAGAGAAGAATATTGGGGAACCGAAGAACAAACAAATGTGCACTAAAAACAGCAATGTGTATATCCTCTTGGCTTTTCTTTACCACAGTCACAAAGTGACTAACCACTTGCTATTTCTGATGTAGTATGATTTGGCATATTGCTACCAGACTTAATAGATTAAAATCTTCCTGCTGAATCTGAGGTTAAAATGTTTGGACTGCATTAAAATAGGCATTATGAACAATCCAGCATGTCACTTTTGTCCATTGTTTCCAGTCTTTACTTATAAAACAGCACTGTTTAAAATTTCACAACCACATTTGTTGTGATGGCTAATTCTGAGTATCAACTTGACTGGACTGAAAGATGCAAAGCATTGATCCTGGGTGTGTCCTTGAGGGTACTGACAAAGGAGATTAACATTGGAGTCAGTGGGCTGGGAAAGGCAGACCCACCCTTAATCTAGGTGGGTACCATCTAATTAGCTGCCAGCACAGCTAGAATATAAAGCAGGCAGAAAAATGTGAAACGACTAGACTGGCCTAGGCTCCCAGCCTACATGTTTCTCCGGTGCTGCACCCTCCCTGCCTTCCAGCATCGGACTCCAAGTTCTTCAGTTTTGGGACTTGGACTAGCTTTCCTTGCTCCTCAGCTTGCAGACAGACTACTATGGGACCTTGTGATTGTGTGAGTTAATACTTAATAAACTCCCCTTTATATAGATATCTATCCTATTAGTTCTATCCCTCTAGAGAACCCTAATACATTAGTATATTAAAATCTGTTTATACTTGTAGGAAAATCCTGGCCTCACCTTGTTTAATCCAAATTTATTTAGCCACAGAACAATTATTTTACTTTTTAATATACTTTTTCACAAAACGAATATTATTTAAAATATTTAAAAATTAAAAAATGCGTTTAACAGGGTACAAATATTAGAATCATTTGTGTAATTAAAATATACATGTGTTTGTATACATATCTATATATATGTGGCTCCCAACCCCAGTTTGGTATAGGGTAGAAAGAGGAAGTAAAGGATATCTGTACTTTTTAGAAAATCAAGAAGTGATACACTCCTAGTCGGAAATTAACAGCTAGAGAAAGACAAGAGTCCTGTAGAACCCAGAGTAAACCAATATTCTTCAACTGGTATGTAAGAGCTGGGCTCAGTAGCTTGCACCTATAATCCCAGCACTTTCAGAAACCCAGGCAGGAGAACCACCTGAGCCCAGGAGTTGAAGACCATCAGTTGGGCAACACAGAGAGACCCTGTCTCTACAAAAAATTTAAAAAACTAGCAAGGCATGATAGCCCACATCTGTGGTCCCAGCTACTCTGGAGGTGAGCCATAATCATTCCACTGCATTCCAGCCTGAGTGACAGAGCAAGAACTTGTCTCAAAAAAACAAAAAACGAAACAAAAACAAAATCTTAAGGCTTGAACTGGCTAAGGGGCTAAAAAGGAGAATTTTTTCATTCTACTGAGAGAGTATTTGGAAAAAAAGAAAAAGAAATATTAGCTACTTTGCTCTTTATTGTTCAAAACATAAATCCTTGACCTTATAGATTGAAAGATCTACCTAATAATCTGTATATTACAGTGTCTTATATTGGAAAATATACCAAAATGCTTTTTTCTAGGTAATATATAGCCACAAAGGAAAGAAATCTGCAGTAAAATATATGGTAAAATTGGGTTGCTATTGTTCACTTAAAAGATGATCATTTAAAAATTAGACTTTAAAACCCCATTCAGTTTTGTGATTCATATGTCAGGATTGTGAAATTACTGCTACCTAGATTTCATTAAAACTGATGATTTCATGAATAATATTTTATCTTTGTTTTATATAGTTATGTCTGTATATACATATAACATCTATATAAATATAAATGAAATAGATTTTATATGTGTTTTATATAATTGCTGTCAGATACAGTCTGTTTGTAATAATTATTATAGACTACACTATATTTTGAAATTTTTATTTTCTTCTTATCTGCCCTGGTGTACTTTTCAGGATAATTAACTGTCATTTTTTAAAGTTATATATGCCTGTATTAAACATTTCTAGATATAGGAAATATTTTTAAAAGGCCTTTAATTCCATATCCAAAGATAATACTTGAATTAGCTACATTTCTTTTATATTTATATATGTATATATTAAGTTGAAATATGTATTATTTTATATCACCCTCTTTCTACAAAACATAACAATCATTCTTTATGTCTCACATTTTTCAAAGCATTTTTAAATATTATTATGAATTGCTGTATAATATCACAGGCTATAAATATACCATATTTCATTAAACTTATGTATTATTTAGGAACAAATAACATTTTTGTAATACGCAGTCTTCCCATGCTGATGCATATCAGTTGGGACATAGGTTAAGATGCTATAATAAAGAAAACCAAAAATGTGATGGCTTAAATTCAATAGAATTTTTTTCCTCATTGCTGGATGAGGCCAGGGAAGGTGTGTGGCCCAGGTTGTGAGATGTTCATGCTCCTCAAGGTCATCAGGAATGAAACTCTCTCATGTTGATTTGCCTTCCCTAGAGTACTATCCTCCTCTGCGAGGTCAAAGCTGCCTTCCCACCACCATCACATCTGTGTTCCTGACCCAAGCATGGAGGAGTAAAAAGTGAGATCAGTTTCCTTTTAAAGATGTGGCCTAGGAGTTCACATCTCTTCCACTCATATCCAATAGGCCATGACTTAATTATGTGGCCACTGCACCCAAATGCAAGAAGGGCTGGGAAATGTGAGCTCTTCCTAGGCTACGTGTCCCTCACTGAAAACATGGGGTCCTATCCCTAAAAGGAAGAATGCCACAATGGATATCAGACAACTACCAGATTCCACCACAAAGAGCGTCGTTTCCATTACTCAAATATTTTACACCATTTAGTGTAGTTTTATGAGGTTCCTTTTTTTCAAGTACAGAGTTCCTATTATATTGTTAATTCTTAGGTATTTTCTATCTTGAAGGGCTACAAATGAGATCTTCCATTATATTTTATAACTGGTTATTACTGGTGTATGAAAAATGTATACATACTCCAGCCAGTTTTCTGAATTTTCTTTTTATTTCTAAGTTTTTTTTTATTCTATTGAGTTTTCTAGGAAAATGTACTATCTTCTGTAAAGAAAGATTATTTTTCACCTACTTTTAAACTACATTTCTGTTTCATGTATTACTGTTTAAGTTAGAACTTCTAAAAAGAACTATAGTAATCAAAAATCCACTAAATAGTTTTATTCTGTTCAGACTGAATGTGGCTATTGTGTTTTGCGTGTGTTTTGTTTAGATTTACAGAAAAATGGAACAAATACTCCAAAGAGCTCCCATATGTTCTGCACAGTTTCCCCTTATTAACATTTTATATTATAGGTTGGTGCAAAAGTAACTGTGGTTTCCTTTAATGGCAAAAGCTACAATTAATATAAAATAATATTAGTTATAACTATAGAATAGTACATTTGTTGCAATTAATGAACAAATAATTATAGATTATTAGTAACTAAAATCCATACACAGTTTACTCAGATGTCCTTAGTTTTCATCTGATCCCTTTTAATGATCCAGGATCCATCCCATCTACGTTACCACATGACATTATGTGGGATTTAAGAAAGAAGACCACAAATATAAAATACCTGTTTGTGTCATATCCAGGTAACATAATATCATCGTAACTCATCACTGTTTACATTTACCTTGGTCACCTGCATGAAGTTGTGTTTGTCAAACGTATCCATTCTAGTTTCACACTTTTTTCCCTTTCCATACTATACCCTTTAGAAGGAAGTATTATATACAGTCTTAAAGGATGGAAAGTTTTAGTCTCTTTTTCAGTTAGAGTATCTATGTAACTTCCGTGGAATTCCGCAAAGTAAATTTATCTTTTCTCCCTCATTGAATAATTGATATAATCATTTCATTCTATCTGTATGAACTCATGCATAGTTTTTTATACCTTGAGTTATAATCTAGTACTTTTTAAAAATTGTGCTGCTCAACTTGTTCTACCATTAGCCATTGGGAGCATGTTTTGTTGGCTCCTGCACCCCTTTGTCTATTATTTGAAAATAGATAACCTCTATTTTTCAAAAATATTGATATATTTCTATTTTACAAAGAGTTTTTAATGTTTTGTTTTTAAATAAGAAAAGTATCCTTTAATAGCATTATATGAAATATTTAAAAATTTTTGATATTAATATATTAACAAATTCCCATTTTTAAAATACTTTATTACTGGAATAAGCCCTTTTTTATCTCAATACTTACTCTCTAATAGGCTGGTAACTTCATTTGCTAATATTTTACTAAACATTTTAACATTTAGACTCAAATATGAGCTAAGTAGCTTCTTTTATATTTGATTTTTATTTAATTTTTGTGTTATCCTTTAGTAACAAGATTATGCTACCTTCATAAAACCTAATGAAGACATGTTCATCTCTTTCTATACTTTCAAAAATTGAATATAGTGAGGGAAATAGTTGTAAACAGTTTAAAATAACTACTCTTTAAGACCATTTGACTCTGCAAGTCTTTGGGTATGATCACTGATTTTTGTTATTACCTCCAGTATTATTGAACAATTAATATTTTCTGCTTTCTATTGTTTAATCTTAATTTGTTTCAAAAAATATCTCTAGTCTCATAAATTTCCAAATAGAGCTGCACATATTATTCTTTTGTAATTTTTACCATTTTTAGTGATGATAAATACCATTTTTCTTTCAAATTTGATAATTCTGAAGGAGATGGGGTTTCTCTTTTAGCTTGTTTAATCTTGCCATAACTTTAATCTTGCCATAAGTGTAGTTTTTTTCAAAAGAAATATATCAATTTAATTTATCCATTCTGTATTCAAAATCATTTGTGTGTGCTTTCATATTTATCAGTTCCTTCTTTCTTTTTTCTTCTTTATGTTTGTTGTGTTGTAACATTTCTAGTTGTTAGGTAAAATATATAGTGGATTCCCTCCTTCTCGATCTGGTTTTACTAGTTTGCATTGCCACCAGCAGTGGAAAAGTGTTCCCTTTTCACCACGTCAATGTCAACATCTATTAATTTTTGATTTTTAATTATGGCCATTCTTGCAGGAGTAATGTGGTATTTCATTATGGTTCTGATTGCATTTCCCTGATAATTAGTGATGTTGAGCATTTTTTCATATGCTTGTTGGCCATTTGTATGTCTTCTTTTGAGAATTGTTTATTCATGTCCTTAGCCCACTTTTTGATGGGATTGGGTTTTTTCTTGCTGATTTGAGTTCCTTGTAAACTCTGGATATTAGTCCTTTGTCGATGCATAGTTTGTGAATATTTTTCTCCCACTCTGCAGGTTGTCTGTTTATTCTGCTGATTTTTCTGTTGCTGTGAGAAAGCTCTTTAGTTTAATTCAATCCCATCTATTTATCTCTGTCTTTTGTGTCTGCTTTTGGGTTCCTGGTCATGAAGTCTTTGCCAAAGCCAATGTCTAGAAAGTTTTTCCAATGTTATCGAGAATCTTTATGGTTTCAGGTCATAGATTTAAGTCTTTGATCTATCTTGAGGTGATTTTGGTATAGAGTGAAAGATGGAGATCCAGTTTCTTTCTTCTACATGTAACTAACCAATCATCCCCAGAACCATTTGTTGAATAGGGTGTCCTTTCCTCACTTTATGTTTTTGTTTGTTTTGTCAAAGACCAGTTGGCTGTTAAGTATTTGGCTTTATTTCTGGGTTTTCTTCTGTTATATTGGTCTGTATGCCTATTTTTTTTTTTTAAGAATGAGAGAAAGGAAGAGGAAGAGATTTTAGAAAAAGAGAGAAAAGGAGAAAGAAAGAAACAGCAAAAGAAAGAAAAAATGAAAGAGAAAGAAAGAGGAAGAGATTTTAGAAAAAGAGAGAAGAGAAAGAAAGAAACAGCAAAAGAAAGAAAAAAAGAATGAAAGAAAGAAAGAAAGAGGGAGAGAGAATGGGATTCTTGTTTTATTGCCCAGGCTAGAATACAGTCTAAAAATGGGTATTAAAAACCTCTTTTATGCCAATAATTG
>CAUYQU010011148.1:0-41117 GCA_963574635.1 Cheracebus regulus
TCCTTCAACTTTGATTGAGCGTCACTTGGTCTCTCGTGTCCAGGCCTCACGTTGGTGCGCCAGATGTTGGGGTCCGTGAGATCGGCACGTCTGCCGGGGGTCTCTTGACCAGCAAGAGGGTCCTAATACCTGGAAGAGAGAGTGCGCAGAAGAAAAAACAGATAGAGAAAAATGGGTCTGGAGGTCTGAAATGAGATGTGCTCATATCAGCGATTTATTCTTTGTGCACAAGAGCTTATATATGTTTTTTCATACAGTGACTGAAAAAGGTCCCATTACAAAAGTTTTATCTGGAGGAAACAGAAAATTACAAAGTAAGCATGGGAAGAGGTAACATACAGGTTTATGTAAAGATCGCTGAACCCAAAACAAACAAAAGATTCTTATCCTATAAAGATTCTTATCCTCTTATCAATGACTATAGTTACGGTAAATTACATCAAGGCCAGCGATAATTTGAGGGGTAGCATTTTTCTAGTAACATGTGAGCAATCACAGGATTTAGTGAATGCAGGTAAACAGAGTCATAAAACCAGCCCAAAACGGGAACTTCAAGAGACAATAGTCTCGTAAATAGTCATGCAGGCCTCACCCAGATATGCCATTAGCTCAGTGGATCAAGAATAGGCTTCTGCAAACTCAGGCCTCTATCACTTCCTTCTTTTTTCCTCAGCTCGACTGCTGGGGTGGGGGGAGGGGAGAATATGTCCGGGCTCTAACTCCGTAATGACGGAGACACGGAGGGGTCTCTACGCTGGTGGCGTGATCCCCATAACAATTCTGTAATCTGTAAAATGAGAGGAAGACTTGAAACTGTCCCCTAGGGTTATTTTAAGAATTAAGTGGGGATAATGCATGCAACACCCTTTCTACAATATCTGGCATGTAGTAATTGCTCAAAAAATGTCCCAGAGGCAACATAGCATAGTGCTTAAGAATTCGGGCTCTGGAGTTAGATTTCCCGAGTTCAAATTGCAGTTCTTCCACATTCCAGCTGTGTGACCTTGGGTATATTACATGTTTCCTCATCTCAAATTATATTGCAATGCTAAAGCTTGTAACTGGAATAATAATAAACTTTATTGTATAGAGTTGTTGCCAGGACAAAATGTAACAGTGGGTAAAGCCTTTAGCATAACAACTGCCTCATAACCACATCCCTTGTCATCCATTATTATTACTGTTAATTCATACATTGAGACAAAGAAGGGAACTATATCATAATGTTAAATGTAAAAGATATATTTAAATGTACAATCTTAAAAGGAAATATAAAGCAGAAAATATTTTTGAAAAATATGTCTAAAATATAAACACACTATAGCCAATTTTTTTGGTATAATTTCTAGTGGCAAGAAATTCACTTAGCTTTCTTTTTTTTTCTGAAAACATTTTTACTTTATCTCCATTTTTGAAGAATATTTTTACTGTATATGGAACTCCAGGTTGACAGTTTTATTCTTTTAGCACCTTAAAGTTGTCATTCTGTGTTAAAGATATGAAGTCAGCTGTCATTCTTTTCATTGTTCCCTGCATGTAGGGCATTTTTTTCCTCAAAGGCTGTTTCTAAGATTAAAAAGAAAAAACAAAAAACTTTGTTTTCCAGAAGTTTAACTCTGATGAGCAGAAGTGTGGTTTTCTTTGTATTTATTTTGATTAGAATTCATGGATATTCCTGGATATAGGGGTTTCTTTTTTTGATGAAATTTGGAGAAAAATTGACCAAAAATTTTGTATTTTTTTCTTACCCTCATTCTCTTCCTCTCCAATTACATAAATATTAGAGTGCTTGATATTGTTCAGATGTAACTGAGGCTTTGTTTTTTTTTTTCCAGTCTTTTTTCTCATTATGCATTTTAAATGATTTCGATTGACCTGTCTTCAAGTTCACTGAACTTTTCTTTTGTTATGTATAATGTGCTGTTAATCTCATTCAATTAAGTTTTTTAAATGATGTTTTGATTTCTGATATTATATTGTTTAGTTATTAGATTTATTTATTTTACAATGTTCAACTCTTTTACAAAATTTTCATTATCTTCACTTACATTTCTAGCTTTTCCTTAGAGTATTTAACGTTTTTATCTTAGCTGTCCCATCTAAAAATAGTAGCACCTGGTTTGTTCTCAATACAGGTGGTCTCAGACTTACAATAGTTCTGCTTGTGATTTTCAGCTTTATGATGGTGTTTAGGCAATATATGCTTAGTAGAAAGTATACTTTAAGTATCCATACAGCCATTTTGTTTTTCACTTTTTGTACAGCATTCAATAAATTATCTGAGGTTTTTCAGCATTTTCTTATAAACTAGGCTGTGTGTTAAATGATTTTACCCAATTGTAGGCTAATGTAAGTGTTTTGGGCATGTTTAAGGTAGGCTATGATGTTGAGTAAGTTAGGTGTATTAAATATATACATTTTGACTTATGATATTTTCAACTTACAATGGGTTTATTGGGATCTAACCCTACTATAACTCAGGGAGCAGCTGTATGTTTCTATTGAATGACATTTTCTTGACTATTGACTCTATGTTCATCCCCCCACCCCCATATCTGGTAATGTTTTCATTAAATACTGGTGTGCTAAATGACACCTTATAGAGGCTTTGGATTCTGTTATCCTTCACTGAAGAATGTCGAATTTTGTTTTAGCAGGCAGTTAAATTACTGACTGATCATCTTGAACCTGTGAGGGCTTAATTTTGCAATCTGCAAGACCATACCCATTTATTTTTTTATACCCTTGGTCCTTGCAAAAATCCATTAGTCCTGGAATGTTGTCCTTACTCCTAAAGTGGGAGACCTTTCTGGGCTTCCATGGAAAGCTTGAGGTGTTTTCCAAGTCTCTCCAATTTGGGGGAGTAGAATTGCACATTTTTTTCATTGTTTAGCTCTTTTCGGTTTCCAGCCACATATTTTTCCTCTGGAATCTTTGGCCTCTCTCCCAAGCATGTGCAATACAGAGGTCAGCAAGCATTTGAAGGGGAGTTCACATGCCAAGTTGGGTTCCTGTGAATTTCTTTTTTATCTGCAATTTCTCCCTTTGATTTCCAATCACTGTTGCAGTTCCAAGTTCCTTTTTCTGATTCCTGGGGTCAAAAATGAAACAACACAAAAGAAGTAATCTATGCTTTGCTCATGAGTTTTAACCACTTCATGCCTGCAGTTGTAGAGTACTATCATGGAACAAGCCATATAAACGTGATTCTCACTTAACATGGTACATTTTCAGGGGACAAATCTTTTCCATGTTTCGCATCATTTTGGTTGCTTTCCTATGCCTTCAGATAGTTGTTTTTAAAAATTTGGTCTAGAGTTTGTAATTGTCATTTGTAAGAGGATTAATCTAACATAGAAGCTACTCTATCATTACTGGAATTCTGCTGGCAAATCTCTGCTTATGTCCAAGAGACCAGAAGTGGCATATTTAGATACAGAAAGGAAAAATTCACTTGTAAAGAGGGCAGGAGAGTGAGCAAGACTTCAGATGGATTAGCTCATGAAATATACAATACAACAAGTATTGTAAGGGAACAAAATGTAAAGCTTCCGTGGTTACTAAGGTTATGTTGTTCTGCTCATAGTGAAAACCAGCAACCCTCTCACATGATTATCATATTCAGAAACGTTATGACCTATCTTTAGGCAGTAGTATCACCAAAATTCAAGAAAATAATTTTGTTAGATAGTAGATAGTTTAGACTTATATGAAACATTTAAGGTTTTTATTATTTTGAAGACCAGAATCAGTTAGAATGATTTTGGCCTTTTTTAATTATTATTATTGGAGTGAAAAGTGTATTATTTTTGTTTTCTTTTTGAATGACATTTGGTTATTGGGAAATAGCAATTTGATTACTGAGAGATAGAGATTTTATGAACCTGTCTTATTTCTCTTTACTATGCCAGTGTGTCATATTCTTTTTAGGAAATTGGATATATATATCAAGTTCCTCAAAACCATTTATATTCTTTTGTCAACAGTTCTAATGTACAAAAAGCTTACACAAATTGATAATAAAAACACTAAAATTTGAATGTAAGGATAAGCATATCTGAATTAGACAATTTACTGAAGAAATGATGAATGATTATAAATGTTAAACAAGGAAAAATGTTTCAACTCATCAAAAATCAAACAAAAGTCAAGCAGTAATATCCAATTTTTCTGTTACACATTAACAAAGAAGTTAATACTGAATATTCACAAGAATACAGTGGGGGGCACTTATATGCACTGCTGTTAGAAAGATAACCTGTCAAAATTTGTTTTGGAAAGCAATTTGGTTATATGTATGAACAGCCTTAAAATATTCGTGAATTTTGACCCAGTAATTCTCTTTTTAAAACTCCACTTTAAGAAAATAGTTGATAATTCAGAAAAGGCATGTTTTATACAGATGTCAATTAAGACATTTTTATTGCATGCTAGTTAATGATATACATGCTAAAACATTTAGAGATTGGACCTATTGTTATCTGTAATATTTACTCTAAAGTATATCAGAATTGATTGATAAATATATAGAAGAAGAATAGATGAATATGTGATGAATTAAATATAGCCAGATATTTAATTAATATTAAACCTCAATGGTGGATATATTCTTGTTGACTGACCAATTCTTTAAACTTTTGTATACATATGAAAATTTTCAAACTAAAAAGTTGGGATAAAATGCCTTGCAAGATAAAGAAAATAATAAAAACTACACAAAATAAAAATAGTTTATTATTTAAGTTATAGTACAAATTTAAGTTATGTTTAGTGCATGCAATTATATATATAGCTAATTATAGTGCATATAATTGTATCTAATATATATAAATGACACTGATTGGGAGGCAGTACTGTATACCAAAGTGTTTTCATCAGTGTCTGTCTTGGTGGTGGAATTTCAGGAGATCATGACTATGATAATATTTTTAGGTGTTATCTGAACTATGGTTGGCTCATTATTGGGTAATATAGCTTCAACTCATTGATTGAGATTGTAAAGAGAAGACAATGGGGCTGGGGGTGGAAGAAAAACCCTTTTGATTTGTTATAGCTCAATGATTTATTTTTATTGCTTGATGAGGCTGTAAGAGAATTTGAGTTCACATTGACTTCTTTCCCATATGGCTCCTTATGCTTGTTTCCCGCTACACATTTTAAATTGTAACTTTTCAGTTGAAAGTGTAAAAGGCTAAGTGTCCAGTTAGCAAGATTCCAAACAATTTTAAAAGAGCGACTGAGACGTAGGTTTTGGCATCCAAGAGAATTGAATTCAGATCCAAGTTCTGCTGTTCTGTGCACACACTTCAAATTTAACTTTCCTCATCTGTAAAAATGGGAAGGAAATACCTACTTTAATGTGCTCTTGTGAAAATGAAATAAGATAACTTGGGAAAGGAGACAAAATGTTGAAGTAAGTTAGTACATTAATGTCAGTTTTAAAGTCCATGTACCTATTGGGCCCTGGGCTTTTTATGACAAACCAGGCTCGTATGGCCTGTAAGTTTGTTTTTTGGGTTGGATAGTATGTGAAGTGAAGCTGTTCATGAAAAGGATACATATATGCTTACAAAATTCAGGGGAAAACTGATTATCAGGATGCTCACAATTCCCAACTAATCAATGTATTCCATGTGAATGGAGCAAGGGTCATAACTTGCCTGATTTACTGTCTTCTGTATCCCTCTCCTCTTTACGTATTTAATACTCTATTACTGTGTGTAGATTCAAGCCTACTCCAATACCAGAAAAATTCTGACCTGAGGCCAAAAAAATTACTGTAAGCCATCTAGGGCTAGGAACTAATCTTTAACCTTAGTGTCCTCCTAGAAATCAGAGCCCTGCCTCTGAGCTTTTACCCAATGGCTAGAGGACTGCTCTTTTTACATGGAATATTCTAATTCTGTCTACCTGTTTGGACTTGAGGATATTGTCTGCCTTGGATTCTGTCTTCCTCTTGTGGGCAAGCTGGTTTGTGATGGTAGCTTTTGACCTGAATTGAGATAGTAGAATCTACTAAAGAATGTTTGTTAGTAAGACCAAACCTATAGTGCTAACCCATATTTGAATTCTTTGAACAAATATTTCCCTTGCATGTCAGGATCCCAGAATATAAAGGGGACTTTTAATGAGAAATGCCACTATATAGCACTGACTTACTTGTAATAAGAATAAAATAACTGCTTGCTAAAACTTGAGTGGGAGGAGGAAAGACTCTAAGGGAAGTAGTGTGTGTGTGTGTGTGTGTGTGTGTGTGTGTGTGTGTGTGTGTTTATGTGTGTTTATGTGTAGGTAATATTTATCATGACTGATATGGGAGCCTGGTTAAGCTTATTTGGCATCAAACTGATGCTAAACATCTTATTCTCATATGAAACTGGAGGGCCTTTCCTGGCTGCCACAGTGACCATTTCTGAAGTCAGCTTGTAAGCCCCATGCTGGTAAACGGCATTTAGCATAGTTGGCATGTTCCTGAAGCAGTAGTTACCTATGGAGAGCAGAGGTACAAGCAAATTGTTTCTCAATTTTATGCAATGCTGACTCTTCAACACAGAGGATGCCTTTCATTATGTGTAACTTTGCTGGGGGTTACTCTGGATAGCTCACTGAAGCAAATCTGCCCATCAAAGCAATGCTCATTAGAGGGTTTTATTTCTTTCTTAAATATTTTTTTCTTCTATCATAAAGGAAATAAAAATTAAAAAAAAATCTTAAAATGTCACTAAGAATTACCAAGAAAAGGAAAAAAGCTGATAAGAAAGATGTTGGAGCAGTCCATTTTTCTAGATAGAAGGACCCACTGCAGTGGTCATTTCTCTGCCCTGGGAACAGGTTCAAGGGTCAGAAAACAATGAGCTGTCCTATCCTCTTTCCTTCCATTTATCTCTGGTGGCACCTAGGAAGGAAGGTGATTCCTTCCCACTATTTTAAGTTACTAGAGTTCTGAATGCTATACCAGTCTGACCTTATTCCCTGGAGATTAAAACACTGGAGCCCCAGGGTCTGAAATGGCTCATACAACACCCTCCTTTTATCATTAATCCAAGAAGCCAGAAATAAATGTATTCCTGACCACCCACGAACTAGAAGAGGTTTTGGAATTTATTGCACAGAAGCTTTGAGAAGACACTGAAGAATGGTGGTTTTCAACTTTTTCTTAGCTCTGGAGCCCCTCATTAAAACGAAAGTTTACAAGAGCTTGGTAAAAATGGATGGAAACTCAACACCTCACTTGTTTCACTCTAATTTGGGTTGTTCAAATAGCTTCTTGAGCCAGTGCTCAATATTTTAAACATAACTCATGGTATATTTAATAGAAAAATTTGGAAAGTTCAAAAAAAATACAAAAGGAATAAATTAATCATATCACACAATTCTCCACTTAACAATGTGTGCCTGCATATGTGTGTTTGTTTTTAAAGTTTTGAAAACACGGATTATATACTTTTGTATCTCACCTTTGTTTGAAACTTTTAATATAAAATATATTCTGTATTATTTGTGGACACTATATTTATTTTATTTCTTTTTCTTTTATTTTTATTTTCCCAAAAGTTATTGGGGCACAGGTGGAATTTGGTTACATGAGTAAGTTATTTAGTGGTGATTTGTGAGGTTTTGGTGCATCCATCACCCAAGCATTATACACTGCACCATATTTGTAGTCTTTTATCCCTCGCCTCCCTCCCACTCTTCCTCCCAAGTCCCCAAAGTCCATTGTATCATTCTTATGGAAGACACTTGTATTTCATGCTATAACATATGGCTCTGCTCTTTTCCTATTGTTGTATGTACAGGTTTTTCCAATTTTTGTGTATTATAAATAATAATATGATAAATGTCTTTTTATATGTCCCAAGCATAGATCACAGAAGTGAGAAAAAAAACTCTGTGGTCTCATCGAAACATTGTATGAAACAGAAAGAGAAAGCAAGATGCTTGTATATCTGCATATCCAATGGCTCCGAGGGGGACCCTGAAGGGAAGCCATACCCCCATTGGCTTGATGATTAAACCAATGGAGTAACAGAAATAGAAGTGAGATAGTTAACTAGGAAGAAATTTACCCCTGCTTATCTTCTTTTTTCTCTGCCTTTTCCTTGCTTTTCCATGGGGAGGATAATTTATAAATATGATTGAGAGCAGAAATTAGCAAACTTTTTCTGTAAATGGCCAGAAAGTAAATATTTTAGGTTTTGCAGACCATATAGTTTTTGTAGCAACTCTTACCCTCAGCCACCATGGAGTAAAAGTAGCCACAGCCAACAATGAGAGAGGAGGTAAAAAGAGACTAGCTAGGCAGATAGGGCAAAGAGTCCTTGGCAGAACTTCCCTTCTAAGAAAAAGCAGCTCAAGAAGTCACTTTTTTTCTAACAAAGAGCAGCCTGGAAGATCAGGCTGCAAACATAGATAAGGAAGCTTGGAGCTTGCATGAGGGCAGGGATGACTGCAGCTGCACAGACAGAAAAGGGTACCTCTGGCCAGGCCTGTTCACCATGGGGGCTCCACCTCCTCTTTTTTAGCACATGCACAGTAGGAAAGCAATGTGGAGTAGTAGTTCAGGCAAAGGAACTGTCTGCATAATAAAAGGTTGGAGTGGGGGCTGCCATAGATTTGTGCTCTATGCAGATGGCACATTTGGTCCTAAACATTTTTTTGTGCCTTATAAAGATAAGATACCCCCTCCCCAGTAGCTCATTTATAAAAACCCTTGCATTTCACTGTGGAATGGCAACCCTTTTCAGGAGCCCTCTCTGCAACAGAGAGCTGTTATTTTTCTTTCACCTATTAAACTTCTGCTCTAACCTCCTTCTTGGTGTGTCCATGTCCTCAATTTCCTTGAACATGAGACCAAGAACTTCAGGTGCAACCCCCCCCGGCAACATGTCATTTCAACATGTAAGCAAATGGTCATGGTGCTGTCCAAATAAAACTTTTACAGAAACAGACAGTGGGCTGCATTTGGCCTGTGAGCTGTAGTTTACTGACCCATAACTTCAAACTCAAGATACTAATTGGATGAGGTTCACCAGTGGCCGGGGTTGCTGTGTTTTGAAAGGCTTTGCATATTGATTCTGTATCCTGAATCTTTATGGAATTTATTAGTTTTTATGGTGTTTTTTTTTTTTAACAGATTATTCAATCTGGTCACCACTTCTTTAGGCCTTGAAACTAGTAAACTGAGATAGTCCACTAATGGGGTTAGCCATCTTCCTTTTTCTTTCTCCACCTGAATATTGTTTATTGCTCTGGCTCAGGGGGTGGTAAAAGCTGGATCTAGGCTTGCATAAGAGAAATATATGATCATGCAAAGGCCTTGGATCTAAGCCATTTGTCACTACTCAATTATTATTGGCACTTGTCTTCAAGAAGTTTTGGGCAAGGCTTAGCTAAAAACAAAGAGGGATTTTATTAATCATTTGTTAAAATTTCTTTGATGTTAATCTCTTTTAGAAATATTACTTGGCAAGAGAGTAGTCATCAGGGCATGATTTGGACATTTTGGGGTTCTTTAGTTAAGTACCATAAAAAATCCACCCTGTAGCTTTTGTGAAAGGAATATCTTTCTGCATGCACTGTTAACATGATATTTTATCGCCATGGACTATACTTTCTTCCCTGGATGAAACAAGAAAAAAAGTCACTTGAGTGTCGGTCTGCATGTGACTGTTGTTTAGAGGTTAGCATTGAGAGATGGCAGGAAGCCAGATGGACTAATCTGATTGCAAGCGGAGCAGGGGCATCTATCCTGTCCCATGGGATCTTCTGAGAGGAAACTCTAATGAAAGATAGATTAGATTTTTACCAAGGAGAGCTTCAGGTGTCAAATGCTTAAATTGTACCATTTCCCATCCTCATTACAATTACTGTCTTAAGAATAGATTCACATTATGCTATTTTTTGGTCCTCTTTGCAATTTTAGCAAATAAATAAATAAATTAATAAATAATAAGACCCAGGAGTGCAATATCTACACCGCACAGCAAACCACTGGTCCCTGTAAGTATGAGGTTTCTTTTCTTACTCAGGTGATCTGTACATGGAAGTACCTTATGAAAACTCATATTCTCACCTGGGAAAGCATGGTATGGGATATAGAAGACTGAGAATCTGTTCAAAAGGAGCAGAGAAGGGTCAGCAGCAGAAACAGGAGACATAATTTATACATGCAAAAGGATATAGGTATTGTGCTGGAGAAGCATTTTAAATGGCAATAAAGATGAAAATGAGTAATAATTAAGGGGACAAAAACCAAAATGGTGAAGGCATTCTATAATTAACAATTAAAGAACCTAAGACCTTGTAATATTAAGTTATTTGAATAATGCTGCCTTCGAGGGAGTAATTTCAAATAATAGGAGTATTAGAATGGAGCATGAAGATTTTCTTTTTTTCTATTCTTTTTTTTTTTTCTTTTGAGAAGGAGTCTCCCTCTGTCACCCAGGCTGGAGTGCAATTGCAGGATGGTGGGATCTTGAAACACTGCAACCTCCACCTCCTGGGTTCAAGCGATTCTCCTGCCTCAGCCTCCCCAAGTAGCTGGGACTACAGGCACACACCACCATGTCCAGCTAGTTGTTTTTGTATTTTTAGTAGAGATGAGGTTTCACCATGTTGGACAGGCTGGTCTTGAACTCTTGACCTCAGGTGATCCACCTGCTTCAGTCTCCCAAAGTGCTGGATTACAGGCATGAGCCACGGCGCCTGGCTGGAGCATGGAGATTTTCTTGTCCACACCCTGTATTGTGCAGAAAGGAATGGAGTCATAAAGCTCAGCAATGACCAAAGGACCTGATCACTCTCCCATCTCTATACCAGATATTTTCAGTCAGACGTTCTTCAAACACTAAATAAATAAACAACTCTAACATTGAAATTACCATCTTCCCAACCCCACCCCTATATTGTCAAACTAGCTCAACTTCTGAATTTTTCCTTTTTGTTTTAATAATACTTTTGATCCTCCATGACTTAGCAACAGCTAGTCAAGTACCTCTTCTCCTTTCTTTCCATGTACAATAAGTGCCCTAGTTGTGCAGTTTATTTCCTTTCAAGGCTTCCTTTGCTAAAGTACCCCCTTTCCACTGCCACTTTCCTAGTTCAGTGTGCCACTTCTGCTTTAGCTATTATCATGGCCCCTATTGTTGTTTCTAATCTTCCAATGTTTTCACTAAACAATCCATCTTGTGAACTCTTGTTTGCTAAATAATTCTTCATAAAGTAATAGTTTGATTATATCTTTCTTCTGTTGAAAAGTTATCAGTTATTTTGCTAGGCCCTGATGATTAAAGTCTAAACTCATTTATTGTCTTATTCATCAATACCCTCTGTCTTCTGGCTCAACATTCCTTTCTTGATTGATTTCCCTCTCTCCCCTGATACACTTGGTGACTTCCTGCCTTTGTGCTTTGCTCAAGTTGTTCCCTTAACCTGGAATGTTCTCAATGCCTACGTTTCTCTAACTGTAGAAATTTTATGTGATCCTCAAAAGCCGATCAACAGACATGACTTTCCTAATTCTGTGCTGATTATTCTATGTGTAAATTGTCCCATACTCCAACTTAACTACAATTTCTATAATTGGAGCACTCTTAAATTTGACTAGTTATGAGAATCAATTGAGCTTTGTAAAGACATACAGATTCTTAGGTATTGGCAAACCTATTGAATCATAATCTCCATGAAATGTCGGGTGTGAGACACTGAATTATCATATCAAACACACTGGTGTTCCTTTTCAATTGCCTTATGGTGTGTTTTCATTCATTTTGTGTTGCTGTAATAGACTGGATAATTTATGAAGAACAGAAATTTATTGGCTCATGGTTCTGGAAGCTGGAAAGTCTAAGTTCAAGGCACTGGCACATTGGTGTCTTGTGAAGCTGCTCCCTTCTTCCTAGATGGAACCTTGCATGCTGCATCTTTCGGAGGGGAGGAAGGCTGAATGCTCACATCACAGAAGGTGGTAGGGCCAAGAGAGTGAGAAGGGAGCCACACTTGCTCTGGCATTAATCTCATCTTTGGTGGCAGAACCCTCATGTCCTAATCATCTCTTAAATGTCTCTCTTAATATTACTACAATGGCAATTAAATTTCAACATGATTTTTGGAGGGGCCAAACATTCAAAGCGTAGTGTGGTGACTTAATATTTCTTCTGTATAATAAGATACTTTATACCACATTACAGAGTTGTTTAGAGCTTGGGATGCATCTTTATGTTTGTATGTCTGCATTTCTTAGCACAGTTATTTGCATATAGTAGGTGCTTAATGCATATAGATTGAATAAGTAAAAAACGTAGCCCTCCAATAAGTTAACATGACTTTTAAAAAAAATAATTTATCAGATCACACCAGTCAAATCCTATCTGTTATTTGCCTTACTTTCTTTTTCCAAAATATCTTTTTAACACCCTCTGATCCCTCCTTTGGCTGAAGGGGCCAATACTTCCACTGTTGGTCTCAGGTTTTAATATCTTCCAAGAAATGGAAAAGTGATTCTTATCTCTAGGAAAACTTAGGTCTGAGTCAATTCAGGTACACTGTTTTGGATGGGGGAAGGGGAACATTATTCACTCAAACCAACTCACAGAGCTGAGTATGATATGAAAATCATTACTATAAAATGATCTTCCCCATGTGTGTGAAAGTACAAAGATATCAAATTACCCATAGTGATTTGTTCTTACAATTGTTATGGTGATTTATTCAACTTCAAGTCTCTTCTAAGTTTCCCAAAGAAAGATAAGGCCAATTACCTGCTAGTGCCTAATCTTTCAGTATGATTACTTAAGAGAACACTTTGGGGCAGTTTTCTGCTTTCATGATATTAAGGTGCATTCACTATTTAACAATGGTAGAGATGATTGTCATTTAGAGGACCCATCCTAACTGCACAATGGGTTCTGATTAGGATAAGACTGCAATTGTTGCTGATTAGAGTAACACACTGTGGTTGGCTGTTAGTGCCCCATATCTCCTTAGAAAAAGGTGACACCTGTAAAAATCAATAATGCATGAGTTGAGAAAGCTCTGCGATAGCATTTCTCTTAAGTCCAGAAGGAATGACAGAATCAAACTTTCTCAGTTTCCCGTTTCTCATTTCATTCGTATCAAAGAGTTTATGTGAAGCACCTGTGTTGTGCTTTTCACTCTGCCAGCTGTTGTGCATCAGACAAGATAAATATAAGACATTATTCCTACCCTCAAGTAGTTTATAATCTCATTGAGTGAAAAAAGGCATTTAAACATACACAATTAAAAAAGCAACGCAAAGCAGTATGTGGGCAGGTTGTAAAGTATGTAAATAGCAAATATGATCAGGTTTAAAAAAGAGAGAAGAAAATGTGCTACCCTTAAGGAAAGTTGGACCTCAACCTGATCTCTGTTTTATCTGAGGGTAAAATGAATTAAGCAAATAAGGAATAAGTCCACTGACAGAGCTGTTTATATCTTAGCCTTTTGGGCAGAGAGGTGGAGTGCTGAGTAGGAAACCTAAGAATTTTTAAATGGGGGACATCTTGAGTATTTCTTAATGTATGTTGTGTTTATTACCCCTGAAGGTGCCAGAACATAACCCCTTTCTAATAGTAATATCTCATTTTGCATTCTTAAAGTGATTTTATTTACAACTGGGCTATTAATTATTTTCATCAGTGGCAGCCTTCAAGCCATTCATTTCTTTGCATTCTGGTATTTTCCTGCTGTCTCTCTTTGTGAGTGTACTTCTCTCTCTGCAGTGATCTATGGTGCTCGAGAAAGGATTTTTAAATTGACAGACTGAAAGATACCAGTGCCCAGGAGAGTTTATTAAACCCACAGCCAATGAACTTGGTTCACAGCAATGCCTTTAAAAGAATGAGTGTCTGAAAATCTGCAGGGCATTGTATCGTTTTAGCACTGAAAAATGAGACAGGGATTTTGAACAGTGTGAAATGGACGTTCTGTTCTGTAGTTGAAAGTGTGTGTGAGAGAGGAAGAGATTATGTTAGTGAAACATTGGAGGAGAAAATATGAACAGGGACAAATTCATGCATGAGGCAGTTTTCCAGGGACTTTCGAAGTCTCTTCTTTTCTGAAGGGTCAGGGCAAGGGAACGGGATTCTTTTGGATGGAAACCAGAAGCTCCACAAAGGGAGACTTTTGCCTTCTCTTTCTTTTCTTGCTTTAAGGGAAAAAAAAAGTGGAGCTTTAAATAAAACAGAAAAAGTTCCTGGATTATTTAGACACTCACTTGCCTGCAGGCATGGATGGACCAGATGGTTCCTGGAGACCCCATCCAGCCTATGATTTTGAGAGTCTCTGTCTCCTGAGAAGGCAGTTTGTGTTTAATTTAAACATGGTTAAAATATAGACTCTGTTGAGCATTCTACAATATTGGCCAAACAGCTCAAATAATAATGCAGTAAATTGTGTTATATTACATTTCCCAGTATGTTACCTGGATTATATCCTCCAGTTCCTTCTTTCATCCATCTATTCATTCTCATTTATTGAGCACTTCTAAGTGTCAGGAGACCAGGATACAAGAATGAATTAGGTGTGACCCCTGACCTCAAAGAGCTTATAGTCCAGTGGGGTAAAGGCAAAATAATCAAATGTAATTTGTGATGGAAACTGGATTCAGAGGTCAGAAATGCTTCCAGAGGTGAGCCAAGTTTTAATGGCTTATAAGAGTTCACTAGGTAAAATATGAAAGAAGATTACTTCAATCACAGGACTTCAATGAGAAAGTTAAGCTCATATAACATTGGAGAAATTTATCTTTGTAAATTACATCTTATTGTAATGTGCTCTGTTACTAATACATATGTCATAATAATAATTGTAAACTCAAAGATGATTGTGTCCAAAGGAAAAATGATTCACTTAATCATCTATGGTTTGGTTATGTTATGTATTTCTAAGAATAATTATTTCCTGTAATAAGCTAAAATTCAACCAAAATGCCACATTACATTGTCTCGCCCACATACAAGAGACTCAGAAAGTCTGAACACAAACTCTACTGATAGGTATGTTTCTGAATCTTTGGTTGTTTCATCCGGTTGCTTTTGGGGGTGAAGGAAGGGCTGTTTGAATTATTAACTTTTGATGGCTTATTTTCTACTATTGTGGGCTTTTAACAGGTGCTCCAGTGCATGCAAATCCATGAAAGACTTCCTGAGTGTTACTTTGGATGTAATCCTTAATGCACCTCTGCCTCCTTCTTCACCTATTAAGTGGGGAATGTAACACCCTTTTTATACTTCACAGACTTGAAGTGAGCTCAAAGCCATGTGTGTGAAAGCCTTCATAGACTACAAACTTATATAGCATCTTGCTTTTGTATCAGGAATACCAAGCTAAGGCCTCTTTGAAAAATTCTGACTTTTCAAACAATTCCACAGTGCTCTACATTTTCAGTTTTCCATCTTCTCTTGAGCCACCTTTCATATAAAGCTCAATGACCACTCAAGACCAACTGATCATGCTTAGCAATCTGCCTTCTCTTCTTAGAATCCTCCTATTTAAATCACTGCTCCAAGATCTCTTTTGCTGTCATGTAATTAATTGCAGAGCTAATTTGTTTCCTCCCTTGGCTAGGTTTGTTGTCATTTAAGACTCGCTGTGATTTGTAAGGGTCTGTGGGCTAAATTACTATACAGAAAATGTTACTAAGTGTGAAGCCTGCATGCACTTAAAGTCATTCAAACTCAGATCTGACAATATATTGGTAAAGCGTAAAGTGGAGATTCCAGCTCAATGTCCTTTATGGAATCATGAAAGGGATCTTAGAGAGAATTAAGTTCAGCCATATCTCTTTACCTGTTGTGGAAATGATGCTAAAATGAATTTGGCCCAGCTTATGCCACAAGGAACAGAACTCAGGTCTCTCAGTGTAGAGTGCTTTCCAGACAGCTCTTTTCCTTTCTTATTTTGGTATTTTAAAACCAGTACCAAATGAATTCTGTTTTTCGTTTTTTCATAGTTCAATGCAGTATATGCCAGTGCTATTTTGAGGGAATTTTGGTTTATTTTTTAATTGAGGGCTTCATCTTATTAGCCAGGAAATGAATTGTAGTTCGCTTTTCAGAATTATAATGTTAAAAAAAAATGTTTGGACAAAAACATTTGGCTTTTTATGAGTGAGTAAATGGCTATATTGACATAAATGTATGTGGCTTATAAATTAAGTACATATATGTGGAATAAAATTTAGAAAACCTGGGTTCTTGGTCTTGGTCTCTCTTTCATGTGGCTGTGACAATATCAGCATGTCACTTAATGTTTCAGAATCTCATTTACTTTTCTGCAAAATGGAGATACAGCTACCTACTACATAAGATTACTACACAGTTAAAAAAATTTGCAAATGAGAAAGTTTATATTGTCTGTAACAAATTATGCAAATATATTAATGTTATTTAACTGCATGCTCCAGAGCCCTCTAGCTTTGCTGCCTTTGATAGGTGGTAGAATGAAGTCACATAAAATTCCAGTGCTGTCTGGTGGCTCCATAGGAAGTATCAAGAGTCTTCCTTAAAGCTTCTTGCTTCTAATCGTAAATCACCTTCCTTGTTGAAATTGCAGTAATGCATACATTCTAGTGTTTAAAAGCTTTGACTCTAGAAATGAGGAATGGCAGGGAAAAGTCATCTATATATTTTTAAAAACCCAGAAATTAGCTTCAAAAAAAAAACTGAAGTGTATTAAACAATATAGAGGGCTTAGTATTCAGAGCCTTAAAATAAACTATAGTTTATTCTGAATGTTCATTTTGAAGCTGAATTTTTGTGATTTCCCCCATGCCCATGTCCATACTAATGTTAACAGATGTCCCACCTTCCAAAACAGAGAGGCAAGCTTGGCAGCTCTTCTCAGTTCACAAATTTAATTATGGCTGCAAATGTGATAATGGAGCAACCTTTCCAAGTTTTAATTGAATCTGCATTTGGCACAAGCAACCTTCGTTTTTTTCACCATATGGATAACGGCGGTGCAAGGTGCCATCTTGTGCCCTTGATGTGAGTTAGTCAACTCTTGATTATCTGCAGAGGAATTGGCCATGTAGTGGATCTGTCACGGCTCTTTGTAACCCCATCCAGCTATTCCTGCACTTAGTATTTAGCTGGGTCACCTCCCCACATTGTCGCTTGGGGACTGTAAACTAATTTTAATATTCACTTGTCAGAATATCAACTATTAATCTGATGTTAACTTATTTGTCACTCCTTGCCATCAGAAAATCCATCCCAGATGTAATACTCACATAGTCTTTGATGTGTATTGTGCTTTATGATTTGTAGAATACTGAACAACTTATGTGATCCAGGCATCAGTCCTATGGCTAAACAAGTTAAGCACTGCAGGTGAAGAAATTGAGTTTTAGAAAGATTGAATGACCTATCCAAGGTCTAATAAGTAAGGGGTGTGATTTCAGCCTTATGTTTCTCAAGCCAGGGCTCTTGCATCTATATGATACATTCCCACAAAAGTATCGGGGCTTATTTAGATAATGTATTTTGAATTACCTATACTATGAGTTCCCTTTATTAGTATAGATAACGGGAAGTTTGAGCTTGAAAAAACATGGGGAAAAATGGAGTGTAGAGCGTAAAGAAGCAAGGAAATCTCAATATCATATTCATTAACTTTCCAGTAATTCTTCTATGTCACCTTTCTTAGAATTAAGTATCCTTTTGTGCTTTCAGGAACAGCTGGGTGGCAGGACTCTGGTAGTTCATAAAGAGCAGGTGAACGTGAGAAAAAGTAAGAAGATCTAGGACCAGTGCCTGAGGGCATTAAAATAATTGTCATGACATGTAAATTTTTAATCCAAAAAGTTATATACAGGATACCCATTAGGTAGTGCCAAGTACTTGGTTAGGCTTTATGGATTAAAAGATGACTGAAGTACATTGCCTTTGAGGCACTTATTGGCTACTGGGAAAGAACAATGGAAACAAACAATTATGACAGCTAGTTAATAGAAAATTAAAGGTAAGCTTGGAGTACTGTGGGAACCAGAGAAGGGAAAAATTAATTCAGTATGGTGGGGAATTTCAATTCTTTCTGGATTAATTTAGGCACTGTGGGAGAGCTGAAGCCTTTAATAACCATAAAATTACACAAAATCTCTTGAGTCAAGTGAAGATATTATTCCAAATTAAAGCTGAATGTATAGAAGTACTTAAAAAAACACTGGCCTATTAAATCTAAAAAATATATATACTTACTCTTGCAAGACCGTAATTCAACCTTTTATAATCGACTGTTTGGGATCATATATAGAAGGAGCCTTTTTGGCCACAGTGTGTATAGTCAGCATAAAAGCACAATGATGAATACAGCAGAGAAATAGCCCTCAGCAACAAAGCAGCACAGATCACTGGGGGATGCAAATCCAAATAACCGAGGCCTTCTATTTAAAAACATGCTTTGGTCGCAGCAGCCATCCTGGAAGATTCCAAAGCATGTTTAAATAGCAGTGTTCTGGGCAGCAGATGGTTCTTGGAGGGGCTCTGAACAACGTGGTCTAGGTTGGGCTCAGGGGTGAATAGGATGAAGGCACTTTACGAAATGCCACATGCTGTCTAGGTGTAGGGCAAGGAGGTAGCCTATCCAATTTGTCAAAAACTCATTTTCGGGCCCCAAGGTCTCCTAGCAGCAGAATGGTTTCTGGAACCTGCCTTTCCTTTCTTGTGCCAAAATAGGAGTGTTTACCCAGATGCAAAAGATGAAAAATAATGACATTAAAAAAGATTGGAGTACTTAAAAAATATGGATTTAATTAAGCATTTCTACCATTTGGGGATGGAGGGATTCAGATTCAGAGAGGCACGTGTAAGGTATAACTTCTACCATTTCACTACCTCACCACCACACCATGGTCCGAATGTGCTCTCTCCTTGGCCTTTCTCTTGGCCAAGTGGGTGAATAACATGGAAATCATTCTTTCTTTAATTTTTTTCAACCATATATTAGCTGATTAAAACACACTGCCTCTGATACGAAGAAGAGTTGCTCTGTGTATATGTGTGCCTGTGTGTTTATGTATGTGCTTTAGAACATAGAAGTAGTGGATGTTGCAGTAATGTAGCTTTGGGTGATAGGAAGATCTACAATTCCATTTTATGCAATTATGTTGTTTCTTTCCCTAGAGGTAGCTATTATGGCATAGCTAGTATAGCTAGCATAGGCCACACTATAAAATAATTTGGCAGTAGGATATTCTGGAAAGAGAATGGGTTCCAGAGCAGTGAATTCGAAACCTACTCCTACCACTTACCAAATCTTAAAAATGGCCTACTTCTGCTGAGTTTCAGTTTTCTCACCTGTAAATGCAGATCATTAATTCTCATTTTACAGAATCATAGCCCCTTTTTTTCTTTCTTTTTTTTTTAGAGACAGAGTCTCACTTTGTTGCTCAGGCTGGAGTGCAGTGGTGCAATCTTGGCTCACTGCAACCTCTGCCTCTTGGGTTCAAGTGATTCTCCTGCCTCAGCCTCCCAAGTAGCAGGAATTACAGGCAGCTGTCCCCAAGCCTGGCTAATTTTTGTATTTTTAGTAGAGACAGGGGTTTCACCATGTTGGCCAGGCTGGTCTCAAACTCCTGATCTCGGGTATCCACCCATCTTGGCCTCCCAAATTACTAGGATTACAGGTGTGAGCCACCATGCCCAGCCAATAACCACTTTCAATGTTTCCCCTAGTTCTATCTGGGAGTGCTCAGGATTTTGGCATGTGCATGCATGTGCTCAGGAGCAGGTTTGTGTGTGCTCTTTGCCTCTTATTTCTTGTCAAGGCTTCTGACTGTGGCTCTGCACCTTTACAACCTGGCTCTAGGGAGTTAGCTGCCATCCCTCGTGGTGGTGAACTCAATGTGCATTGAATTTGTGGCAAGAGAATATGAGTTTGGAAATAGGATTCGAGTGATAAAAATGGCTCTCACTCCAGTTCAGCCTCACTTCATAACATGTCCTGAAGAAGCACTATTTGTTCCCAGAATCTCACATATCTTTTATCAGACTTCATCATGTGAGTTCTAGAGCTATTTCCTCTCCTTATAAGACTTAAAAACTGGTTCATCGGGCTAGCAGGGAGACAGATGCCAGGTAATTCCCCTGCCACTACTCCCCTATATATAATCTCCCCTATATCTTTGATTCAAACTTACCTGCACTAAATTCTTTTCTCAAACTTCAATCCTAAAGCATGAAATCTTATGAATATACATACTCAACAGTGTTACCAGCCTGCCAGTTCCAGAAACAACTCAGCTCTGAATCTTACTTTTGAATCTCTGCACACGCAGAGAAAGCAGTCAAGGTTTCTCGGCAACTGGAAGGTTTCGTGAGTTAGCATGCTGCCGCAGTAACTCAGAAAGTAGAAACCCTGATACTTATC
The DNA here is from genome assembly GCA_963574635.1 of Cheracebus regulus. NCBI lineage: Eukaryota > Metazoa > Chordata > Mammalia > Primates > Pitheciidae > Cheracebus > Cheracebus regulus. The sequence continues at coordinate 20,389 of CAUYQU010011148.1, forward strand.
AGGTCCATTCCAACCACAGATGAATGTAATGTACTTGGTTAGTGCAAATTAAGTTTGATATGTATACACTGGATTCATTTGAGTTACAAAGAACAACAGAATTATAATTCTGTAAATAATAAAACTTGGGCTTATACAGTGCCTTTTAAAACACTTTCTGATTCATCTCACTTTCAAAAACTATTTTTAAAATATGTATTTAAAACATACCATAATCTAGGTGTTTTATTTACCACATCATTATTGTACTTTATAAGAAATAATAAAAAATAATAACAATATAATAGATCACATTTACTGATATCAGGCACAGTTCTAAAGGTTCTAAACATTTTACATATGTTAACATATTTAATTCTCTTTATGGCTGTGTAAGTTGGATACTGTTATTATTCTAACTTTACAGATGAGGAAACTCTGGGTCAGAGAGGTTAAAATAGCTTGTCAAAGTAACAGCCAGTAAGTGGTAAAGCTGAGATCTTAAAAGTCTAGGCAATTTATTAAATTTATTCACCTCTCCTTTATAATCCTTTATACTTATTTACGGCATTTATGACATTGCATAATGGGTACTTGTTTAATATCTTTCTTCCTCTACTGGATGATGATCCCTAATGGCAAGGACTGTGAATTGGGTATACAGCTCAGTGTTGCACTGGCATGTGGTCAGAGCCAAAGTATCTGCTGAATATAGAACAGTTCTTCAGCAAATCTCAGAATTATGTATAGAATTACTCCTTTCTGTATAGCAAAGGTGACTTTGTTAGACAATGAGAAGCAACAAAGAAAATAGATGTGAGCCATACTCTAGCATTGTTCACAATCAATTGGAGGAGAAAAGTCCTCCCCAGATGAAGACTTATGTGACAATCTGAAAAATAACACTAATGCAAGACAACAAGCTGTTACAGCTAGTGTGTGAGTAAGTCCTATGTGAATGACAAATAAAGGCTATGATTTAGAGGAGGGAGGGGCAGCTTTGGGATCTGCTGAGTTGCTCAAGAACACAGAGTTAATGTTCAATCAAGAACTAAAACTAGAGTCTTTCATCTACCAGACTATAGTTCTTCAGTTAGACTGATGTGGGACAGGGTCAAAAACCTAGAAAAGAATGAGAAAATAAAAGAAAACTAATGTTACTGATTTCCAAATGATCTAAATTGCAAACTCACTGGATTTATAAAACTTTTGGGTTGGTATCCTGTTAATTCATTGAATTATTCACTTAATTACTAGCTTGATCACCACCGTTAATATTTACATTTACTATGTGTTAAGCTCTATATTAGGTGACAGAAGTCTCTGGGTTAGAAAGTGGAGTTTCAGAACTTTTCTGGTCAGGCATCCATTTCTTGGCAGCAACTTGGCACTGTGGGAGGTGTTTAAGGAACAACCACTGATTTTGGACTTGAATTCTTTAAATGAGTTGCAGTCAGGTACCTGACTAGTTTTATAGATTCAAGTAGCACATTTTGTGTGCCCACCATATTTAAACATTGTGGGAATAAAGTAAAAAAAAAAAAAGGTTCCTGCACTCAAGAAGATTACAGTGTACTTTATTAGGTTTTATAGTGGGTCTATAAACCAGATGGTGTGGGGGACAAGGATGGAAAAGATCTCTTCACGAAATGTAAGATGAAGAATTGTGTAAATTCATTAATGCCTTGGCCAAGTGTCTCTGATCCAGTGCTCACAACTATTCATATTCTGCTCTTTTTCTTGGGTACCAACAAGCTTGTCATGTCAAGTTCCATTTGTAGATAGGCAGGGCAATGTGATTTGAGTTTTGTGTAACAGAATGGAAGCAAACATAATGTGCACCTGCTTAGAAAATCCTCCCATGCACTGTCCTCCTTCTGTTTCCCCATCAGCTGGTATAATGAGAGGACTCTGAATCTAGATCTGGGTGAGGCCATGAGATCCAAGAAACTGGGATGAATAATAAACTGCTGACTATGATGGAGCATGAGATGAGGGAGGTATTGTGCTAAGCCACCATTATTAGGGGGCTGTTGTTTGCAGCAAGTGGTTAATTCTAACTATTCAGTATTTGTGCTCAACTTACTCAGGGCCAAATCCTAAAAGGCCAGACACCAGGTGCAGGCATAAGGAAGAGTAATAAAACTTGTAACTATAAAATGTGTTCAAATTTACAAGTACTTTCACATACATGAGTTTATGTTGGCAACAGTTCTTATAATAACTATAGGAATATAGGGCAGGTAGTATTCTGTCCATTTTGTCAATAGAAAAAACTAGGCTGCTTGTGTTAGACTGTTTGGAAAGATGAGACTATCAAAAAAAACTTTAGTTCACTTAGGGAAAAGTTTCTCCTTAGGACTATATAGGGACTAGGGATTTTGCTAACATAGACTTTAAAATTGTTAGCTTAAAAGTCTTTTTTCACTGTACCTCCCCTTCCCTGATTTAATGAAATACATAAGTCTGGAATGAAAGGAGAAGAAAATAAGAGAGGTGGGATCATCCTCCTAAGGGGTCATGGTCCTTTTTGGATATGACCCCACTGGCTGTCCTAGGGCTGCTATGATCCAGGAGCCTGATTCACATGGTAGTCTCCACAACATGGCAGTACTGGGCCTTCTCCTTGCCTGGATTATGAAAATTAATTGAGGGTGTCCATATAGCTTATGATAGTATAATCTTTCTCTTTCTATTACTAAAGCAGTATAAGCAATGCTATTTTCCCTAGGGCATCAAACCTTTGTACAGCCTCTGGTATACCTTTTGCTTATTTTAGGCATTTCTTATTATGATTTTGCCTTTTGTTCTTTCTTACAAAAAAAAAGAAATTTCTCATGCAACATTTTTATATAGCCTACAGGGACCCTGTCCTGGCAGCTATCCATTCTAACTCCCCTACCCAGGGAATTTTTCTAATTCATTTTAGCTTCTTAATTTATGCAACTAATATGCTTAGGATTTTCTTAGGTGCAAGGCATATAGAGATACAGAGAGTATGACTCTCACTGTTAAGTAAATGATCTTTACAGAAATACTTAAAAAATATTTAATACCAGTCAGTATTAATGTTCATTTAGGTTGACTTCATAAATATCTGTTGAATACCAACGCCTTCAATGGGCAACTTATTGTGCTACATTGTACATGTGAGGATTGAGATGAGTAAAGAAGTAGAAAGACATAAGGCTCCTCAGCAAAGAAGGTCTGAGGATGAAAGGAAGAACAGATGATACTCAAGCTTGCCCAAGGCTATAAAACTAGATAAGCCTATTGTTGTAGGCCAGCCACTGTATTAGTTAAGACTCTTTTGGCTTCAAATTATAGAAAATGCAATTCAAATTGGTTTGAGACAAAAAGAATTTATTGGCTCCTGTACCTGAAAAATCTAAGATATGGAACTTTGTATTAGTGGAATCAGAAACAAATTTTCTAGTATCAGAGGTGGTAATTAGAACAGATTCTTTATCTTCTAAATAAGTGGGCTTTTACGCATGGAATTAGAATCACTTAATGTAGATAAAACGTAAGTAAGCTTCAAGACAACCACTTGTCTTTCTTAGACATAGTAGGGAACAAAATAAAGCATTCCAGCCAAGAGGATACTTAAGTGGAAAAAGTCTCACTAATACAGCCAAGCAGATGGTAAAGGTATCCTGACAGCCCAGGATCTTCAATGCTCAACAAAGTTGGGTGGCTTTTTGTCCTGGATCACATGCCACCTAAGCCACGGGGACTATGGGAATGAAACATGAGAAAAAACATGTCTTATCAGTAACTCCCCGTAGACGCAATAGCAGAAGGACAGGCTAGTTTGTATCCTCTTACCTCTGGTTGTCCAGAAAGGATGAACTCTCTTTTTTATAGAATCATCTATTTATAAGTTGGGCAACTCAAGAACATCAAGCTTTGCCAGGCACTTAGGCAATTGGGCTAAATTAAAGAAAAACCCCACAATCTTTAAATATGTAATTAAAAACCATATACACGCTGTCATTTCAAATATAATGGTTGTATCTATATTTAAATTGTTATGATATTGTCTAGTTGCACCAGTCAGCATTGTATCAGTGGCTAAAAGTTGGTTTATTTTGAGACGGAGCCTCACTTTGTCACCCAGTCTGGAGTGCAGTGGTGCAATCACAGCTCACTGCAGCCTCTACCTCCCAGGCTCAGATGATGCTCTTATCTCAGCCTCCTGAGTAGCTGGAATTACAGGTGCATGCCTCCAAGCCTGGCTAATTTTTAAAAATTGCTTTGTGGCAATAGGGTTTTGCCATGTTTCTTGGGCTGGTGTCAAACTTTTGGGCTCAACTGATCCACCCACCTTGGGCTTCCAAAGTGCTGGGATTTCAGGCATAATCTAGGAAGCTAGGAGCTAGGAAGCATGAGGCTGCAATGAGCTGTGACTGTGCCCCTGCACCCCAGCCTGGGCAACAGAGTGAGACCCTATCTCAAAAAAAAAAAAAAACCACAGAAGTTTTTAGCCACTGATACAATACTGGCTGATGCAACTTAACAATACCACAGTAATTTAAATACAGATAAAACTAAAAGCCTTAATAATGTTATAGAAGTATCCAAGATATCAAAGAAGGAAATTATTTTTACAAAGCTGTATTTATTTGGTATTTGTATCAAGATAATATGCAGGCCTGGCTACATCTAGTTTCTCAAGCAAATTTGCATTCTCCCATTTCTTGGCTATGCTTTCCTCTGTATTGATTCTTAGGCAAGTTCTCTGCTTCAGTTCCAAAGACTGCTGGTAGTAGCACTAGTTTTATGTCCTAGTCCCTCATTAAGCAATAGAAATATACTCTTCCTTCCTAGCAATTCAAACAAAAGTCCTAGACTTGAATCTTAGTGAATTGGGTTGGGTCATGAGCATATACTGAATTAATCCCTTCTAGTGAGTCTTAAAGATTTGATGATTCAGTCAATCAACCTGGATCACATGCCACCCAAGCCACAGGGACTATGGGAATGAAGAATCACTTCAATAACTACTGTGGCATCATGTGATATACTGTATTAGTTCGTTTCAACACTGCTGATGAAGACATACCTGAGACTGGACAATTTACCAAAAAAAAGGTTTAATGGACTTACAGTTGCACGTGGCTGGGGAGGCATCACAATCATGGTGGAAGGGGAAAGGTAAATCTCACATGGCAGAAGACAAAAGAAGATAGCTTGTGCAGGGAAACTCCCATTTTTAAAACCATCAGATCCCATGAGACTCATTCACTATCATGAGAACAGCTCAGGAAAGACCTGCCCCCATGATTCAATTACCTCCCACCAGCCTCCTCCCATGATACATGGGAACTGTGGGAGTTAGAGTTCAAGATGAGATTTGGATGGGGACACAGCCAAACTATATCATTCATAGTTTAAGAACATGGGGAACCACTGTTCCTACTTTACCTAGATAAATTCCACACTTCAGAAATTTTTACTTATAGCATTCACCTTCCTAATACTTATTTCTTTCTGATTCAAAATTCTGATTGCATGAAAGAAAACGCAAGTTATAGCTAGCTAGAGCTGCAAACAAAATGAAATACAAAAACAAGCACACAACGGCAAAACCCCAAAGAAATTCAGCAATAGTTATTGGAAGAATCTGTAGCTATCTCACAGGATCAAAGAAAGAGTTGAACATGCCTGTGGAGATACAAAGTAAAAAGATAATCTATAGTACCTTAGAAGCAGGAGTCTATGGTCTCTCTACAGTAATGGTATCAATATCAGTCTACTACAAAGACTTTCCGTCTTATCTCAATTAAAATTTCCAGTTTCTTAGGGGAAAACATTTGATTAGCCATTGCTGGTCAAATGTAAACCCCTGAATCATTCAGCTATCCCTGGGAGACTAAACTATGTAATATAACATGAAAAAACGACCACTGCCTTCTTTAGAAAGACAAGGAATGATGTTCATGGAAACGTACTTTTCCAAAATTGTATAGCTAATAATAGCAGAGCCAGTATTTGAATCCAATTTTGATTAATTTATATTCTGTAAATAGTACCATGTCTATTAAACACATTGTGATATCCTAAGTTTACAATTCTTAAATGTAATTATTTTGTTTTTACATTTGTGTGCCTTCTTTGCACTTTGCTAATTCCTTAATATTAATCAAGCTATGCTTAAGGCATTTCAGTCCATTCCAACAAAAGCAGTGTCTGGAGGCTTAATGTGCTTGGTATCAGGATTAAAAGTAGGATGTGCTCATCAAAGAGGCAAAATTCCCTTGAAAAAATGCTCTCCCTCTTTTAGTGATTCTTCCTGAGAGCTCTTCTCATCTCACTTTTTGTAGGATTTTGAGTTTAGTTTATTTTAGGAATGATTTTGTATCACACCAACTCTATCCCCCATGAATGTACATGATTTGAAAATTACAAATCCTAACAGTTTCTGCTCACAATATGCGAATCTAAGAGTCAGTAGAACATTTCACAGTAAGCATAAAATGTGACAAAACTAGATTAAAAAGATCCCTGGTGATGACACAATTCTGTTAGGGGTGATTAGGCTGTTTTCTTCACCCATTCTGAACAACAGATTTTGACTATGTATCAGTTGCTTTTTGCTCATGTCAGGTAATTTCTTATAATACTTTTTGAAAGTTACACACACACATCTAATATATAGATATATATATAGAGAGAGACAGAGACAGAAAAACTATGAGGACAATATATCTTAGAAGCATAATTATCTATAAAATAAATTCTATGCAATATGGTTTTATGTATTTATCTAATTTTTATAGTATGATTCTATGCCTATTCATTAAGGAACATTAGCATTTTTGCAGTGGCCTTATTTGGTCTCTTTTCTTTCACAATTCTTCTTCATGGATGATTTTGTCCTGATCTCAGGCAGCACCTATCCCACACAAGTTTATGCTGCATTGTCACTTCTTACTGTTATAAAATATTGGAATACAGAAAATTCAGCCTCTCTGCTGACAGTTGTTAAGGTTTTACTATCAGTTAGTCACAGTGGTTCATGCTTGTAATGCCTGCACTTTGGGAGGCTGAGTCAGAAAGATTGTGTGAGCCCAGTAGTTCAAGACCAGCCTGGGTAACATAGTGAGATCAGACTCTACAAAAAAAGTTAAGAAAATTATACAGGTGTGATGTTACATACCTGTGGTCCCAGGTACTTGCGAGGCTGAGATGGGAGAATCACTTGAGCCGGGGAGGTTCTGGGAGGTTGAAGCTGCAATGAGCCACGATCGCACCACTGCATTCCAGCCTAGGCGACAGAGTGAGACTCTGTCTTAAAAAAAAAAAATTTTTTTTTTCGCTATTGAAGTTCTGAGTCTTCATCTTTTTCTACACCTTGTGAGAACTGCTTGTTGCCATTTTGGCATGGTGTTCCCTGGTACCCTGTTCCAATTTTCCGTTTGATTTCTTTGATCTGTAGAAATGAATTAAACCATTTCTCACTGTGGATCACTTGGGAAAAGCTCCTCCCTCTGAAGAAATAATTTGACTCTGGTGTAGCATCATCGTAATACTCCCTTTATCCTTTAACTCATTGGCCCTTTTCTTTCCCTTTTAGACCTCCCCACTGCCACTGGCTGAGTGACTAAGTGGAGTGGTATTGTTCTTAGTATTTCAAGTCAACATCAGTGTAGGCTACAAAACACATGCATTATCTCTTTGAATCCTCGAAATGCATTATCTTCTTTAATCTTCACAACTCTGAATGAGATGTTAATAGGATCCTCTTTTCAGTTGAGGCTCAGAAAGGTTATGATTTGGTTAGAATGTTCACAGTTAGAGTTGAGTCTGAATCAAGATCTTATAGCTCTGAATCCTACCTCTTTTCCTGATGCCTCATAGTTGATGCCAGAAAAAGTACCTTTCCTAATTTTTGTGTCTTCCTAACACAAATACAACTGGTATTACCTTTTGCCTAAGTATAAAGGTACAGGTCTTTTAAATGATTAATTAAAAGAGGGGCCAGACAGGCAAAAAGGAGATCTGCTCATAGTGCAAAAACAAGAAAATCTGGAGTAGATGAAAGATCAGGAATGAACTGTAAATAAAGATCACAAGATCAGAATTGGGGCAAAGAAGGGCTACTTTTTCTATGAGTCTAAGAATTCGCCCAAATTGGACTTTCTGTAACAAATAGAAGGAAACTTATTGTGTATCATTTTGCTTAAATATATTCTGTTCATTTGAAATTTTGAAAATATACATTAAAAATTAAATAATTCTATAGAAAAAATCTTTATGTTCCTTAGAATAAATCAATTATCAGAGGTTGTGACTAGTAAGCTAGTCATAACAAAGGCAAAACAATAAAGTGTAGGGTTCTTGCTAAGAGAATCTTTTGCAGCAGCCAGAGAAGTTCCTTTATAGTGCTGAAAAGAAGCCCAATGTGTGCATAGGGTTATATTTTAGGTGATAAAGGAGACTTTCTAACATCTTTTTTCTCTTTGATTCTATAAAGATCAAATAAAAATTCTGTTCATTTTAAGAGAAGCCTAAAATATGAGAAGCAGCCAAGGTTCCTGTTCTCAGTACGACAATGTTGCTGACACACAGCTGGAGATTGATTTATCGTCACATTTAAAGAAACTCTTTAACAAATGACAACACATATGGACATTAGGCAGTTCCTTTCTCTCAGATAAAACAAAGTGATAATGGTATATGCATTTTAAAGGCATAATTCCTCAAATGAAAACTCTAAAATATGAGAGTTAAAATATCTGAATTTCTAGTGATTCCCCCATTTCAAGTTTTTGTATGGCATTCCGTGGGACAGGATTGAGAAAAGGTAGTTAAGAGTCTGTTAGTCTCTTCTCATCTCAATGGCAGTCTTACATCACCATTTCCACGCCTCATATTTATAAAATGCATTGTGATTTTCATTTAGAAAGCTAAAGTGGGTTGGATTCACCACAAATCTACCCCTACCCCTTTCTTCTACAATATCCACTCTTGATTTCTGACAATTAAATTAGGATTCTTTAAAACAGAGTAGATCAGGAGCACACACTTAATTCATAAATCTTTGATTTTTTTATAAGAATGTCAAAAACGTCAAGAGAAGGTCAAGGAATATTTTAAAGTTTTATGTAGCATCCATCAACATAGGATCTATGGTAACCCCATACCTCCATTTCACACACTTACTTTATTTTTCTTTGAAGGTACAGTTTGAAATTTTACCCCCTTAAGATTTTAAGCAGCCAGCTTTGGCATGAAAGTCAAGACTGGGGCTGGTAAACAATGGCCAGTTAGTAAGCCAATATCAGCAAACTGACTGTTCTCATAACATTTTATTGGAACACAGTCACGCCCATTTGCATATAATGTCTACAGTTACTTTCATACCGTAACAGCAGAGTGAAGTAGTTGTGATGATTTGAGGCAGAAAAACCTAAAATGCTTACTATATGGACCTTTAAAGAAATAATTTGCTGACCTCTGGTCTAACCTCATTCTGGTTAGTGTTATAGGGCTGAAAGCAAGACTTTTTTTTTCCCCCTTCTTGATTCTTTCATATATAGAAAACTATTTCTTTCAATTAAAAACTTATTATTTAAAAATTCATCAAAACTGGCTGTAACCCAGATACCATTTTTTATATTCAAAAGAAAGGTATTAGCCCTGACAGACATTTCTCAATCTGTGCTTTTTTCTATTTTCTCATTTTAAAGTACTTGAAATAGAAAGATGAAAAAGCATTTGTTGGCTACTTGGTTAGCTTCACAAATTTTCCCCCTTCCTACCAACAGAAATCTCCAAATGACTTTTTCAGTGACTATAAATAACTGAACTTCTACTTCTCACCTGCCATTCCACCCCTGACCTGCAACTGCATGTCCAGTGCTCAAAGTGGCTGGTCCTGACAGAAACATCCAGAGGATACAAAAAGGGTCTTTTAGGTAAAATAGCTCTAATTTTCACAGGAATTTTCCTAGTTGCAGAAATTAAGATTCCAGCAAGGAAATAATACTCTTTTTAGTGGGTTTCAGTTGAGATCCTGAAACTATAAAGTTTTCTCCAAACAGTCTGCTCATAAATCCTTTTAAGCATGCAGCCCTTAGCACAAGTCCCTACTAAATTAAATATACCAAGCAGGGCTAGGAAAGGACTGGTAGGTACATTCGATTATTTTATAAGGTTGGGATAGGCAAAGTGGCACAGGAATTTGAAACTCTAATTGCTGCTTCTCCTTTGGTGCTCTTTTAGTCTCCTGAGGAGTGTAAAAATTCCAAGCTCATGCTCTCCTGGTTAAGCATGTTCAGGCTTTTTGTCCTCAGTTCCAACACCAAGCACCAATGGTACATACCCAGAGAGCACAGGGAATGCAATGTGGTTTTTCTTTGTATTGTTGGGATTATTTCTTTAAACAAGAAATTTTCACCTTTGGGGCCCTTGGCCTCATTTTCTGCGGCAATAAAACAAATCAGCAGTGACTCAGCAACTTGTAAGCTGTTGTCTCAGATATGTCTTCTCAATAATTCTGCAAGCCAGAAGTTAAATTCTCCAGATCCCCTCCCTCAGAATACTGAAGCGTAAAATGAAAATCATTGTAATGTTAAAAGAGAAACTAGAAGCATGAGTATATTTTACAACACAAGGAACTCAGGTTATTTGGACAATGTGCAGTAATTGAGTTATAATCCTTGTCTGCCTTTAGCTAGTTATGTGACCTGAGAGAGTCATTGCGTAGAACTGGGGTGTTAAATGATTAGGCTTGGTTTTTAAAGTCTTTTTTGTATACAGATTCATATCGTACTTGAATTTTGAACTGTGAGGGCTGTCAATCTCTGGGACAGGGTTTTAGAGAAAGGCAGTCTTAAAATATTTACTGTCCTATGTTATTTCCCCCACTGGCCTCAAATAAACTTAGGTGGAACCTGCAGAACAGCATAGATCCTTGAATACCCTTGATAAGATAAATGCCTCTTCTGTTTAGAAGGCTGTGCTCCTTGACCAAATGTACATCATTGGCAGGTGCCCAGGTAGAATGGTAAGAGAAAGAGAAGGTAGCTGTCTTCTCCGCCAGATCAGCTGAAGCATCTTCAGCCCTCAGGGGAGATGTGTTACAAACAGATGGCCTTCACATGCCAAAGGGAACTGCCCATTTTACATATTTTCTTATCTAAGCCAAGGCAGTAAGAAGTAGGTTATACAACTTCTCTTTTAGGCCTATACTTTTATGATTTTATAACTAATGAGGCTCTGATTTTCTTAAGTCTACAATTGAAAAGTTGATAACCACACGTTTTTACTGAGATGAATCTTGCCTTAACAGCTGCAAGTGGGACATGCTTCATTAGGGACCTCTATATTATGAGACATGTAATCCTCCCCTTAGTTTTTATAGAAAAAAACTCTCGACAATGACACCATAATATTTGACCTTAATAACTGCATCTGGAATCATTCACTGAGGATACCAGAGGACTTTTGCCAACAAATTTAGCTCTGCACATTAGCAATACAATGATTCTGAAATCACATTCATCTGTACTTTTTAGGAGGTTCTAAAGCAGCTCAGTCAGCCTTGATGAATTAGTTATTTCTCTGAAATAGAGGGATGACGTAACTCATTATTATCACCTTTTATGGCAATGGCATTAATTCAAATTGTAATTCGAGATGCATATTTCAAAAGTGCATGAATTAATTCAGTTAAAAGGATGAGATTAAAAATAAATTTCCTCTAATATTTTGTCATGAAATGAGTACATGGAGATGTTATAATAAATGGGAGGTGGTCTTGGTAATCCAGCAAGGATTTATATCCATAAATGTCTTTTTACCACTGGTGTTCCATTCAGCACTCCTGTGCACGGGCAGACTGCTGCCTGCCTATTGAGGCCAGTGATTCTTCTATATTCTTTCTATGTTGAAAAACACTCAGAAAGCATCATCTCTGTGGCCATTCAAGAAAAGAAGTGTGTGTTGAGGGGAAAAGAAGAAAAAGAAAGAAAAGCTGTGTCATTCAAGTCCCAGGGAGAAAAACGCACAAACAACTTTATTCAACCCCAATCTATGGGTAAGAAAATTAAGATCAGTCATATAAGAAGTCTTCAGCTCCAACATCCCACCTACAAGAAAGCCATCCATCCTCACTGCCAATGCCCTTTATAAAGATTATTAGCTTTTTCGCTTGGAAAACTAACTGCAATAGCACTGGTTGTTTCTTTTCAACCAGTTTCTTTTGTCTCCAGCCGGCTTGCTTTCTACATTATTAACAGGGTAAGCTTGCTAAAATAGAAGTTAGATCTGATCATTTCCTTGTTTTAAATCCTGTTCCCCACAGTAATCATGATAAAATTCAGATTTGTTAAGGGAGTACTCAAGGCACCTCCTTTACTATCTGGGCTCTATCTGCATACCTAAGGAGTGCTCTGCTCCTGTCAAATCAATCTATGTGAAATTTTCCAAATGGTTCTGTGTTCTCATGTCTCTGATCCTTTGTATATGCCTTTTTAACTTCTTGTGTGGGCTGAAATTTGAAGGATGAAACAGGATAATTAATATTTATTGAGCACTTAATTATGAGCCGAAATAATTTTGAGGATTTTACATTTATTAATGCATTCCATTCTCTCAGCAACAGTATGAAGTAGGTACTCTCAGGATTCTGGCTTTATAAAAGAGGAACTTGAAGCATAGAACAGTTAAGTTCTCTACCTGAGGCTACACAGGGAGTAAGAGTTAAATATGGGATTCCAGGGTATATGATCATAGCCAAGGTGTTATAAGGCCTCTAGGTCTCATGAGGCATTTACTCATCCTTCAAAATCCAGTTCAGAGGGCATTTTCACTGGAAAGCTCCCATGACGCACCCCCTCATTTGAAGCTGATGTGCATCTGTGCTGCTTAGTACCCCATGTGCATCTCTCTGTTATAACACATATAGCATTGTACATGTTAGCATCTCCACAGTCTGTCCTGCGTTTCCATGCCTAGTGCTCTGTTAACATCTATGGATTGGAGAATAACTTGTTTTCAAAAGAAATCACTTCCTTTTGTTTTAAAATTTTCTATATTTCTAGTAATTTACCCCCTAGTAGACAGTAAGTACTCAGGAAGTGTTGGGTGAAATGAAAGAGCAAATGGGTTTATGAGCTCTTTCTTGGTGCCCATAGGAAGTAGGAGCAGATCAACTTCTATTAAAATGACAGTTCTCCTTGTTTTGCTTTACCGTGTTTTTGCTGTTGTTGTTTGCTTTGCTACTCCCTCAATTACAAATACCGCTACTGCACATGACTATGAAACTATAAAGAAAAAGCTTCTTTAATGCAGCCTTTGATTTATAGGGTATAGCACATTTCTTAATTTTAGCACAATAGTGAAAAAAATTACAACAGAATTTTTTCAGATCGATATTTGCTATAGCAAGAAAGGGAAAGAGACATCTACTATATGCCAAGTCCTAGTCCAAACACTTTATAGGATTTTATTTAATTGTCACAGCATTCTTTCAGGTTAAGTATTATTATCTTCGTCTTACAGAGGAGAAAATCAAAGTTCAGAGTGATGAAGTTTTTTATCGAAAATCACACAAAGAGTAATCTGCAGAGTGCAAACCCAAACCTATACCTCCCTGATTCCAAAGAGTCTACCTTATTTAAAGCATGTCCAATAACATGGTATCTGAGGCCAGGTTCAGTGCCTATGTAACTGACCACTCTTTGAGATTACAAATACAAGTAGATTCAGAAATGAAACAAACCTAATTAACTTCATTGTGCAATGGTGAGATTTGTATTGACTTTGTCAGTAGAGTAGAAAGAAGGCATCTTTGCCTAGGGATCAAGAGAGCAACTCTGTTTCGAGACTGTTAGTTTGAATCCCTCCTTACTTGCTGTGTAACCTTGGGCAAGAAGCAGAACACTTCTGTACCGGTTTCTCTACCTAGAAAACAGGCACAATAACAAAACCTACCTTATGTAGTTATTGGATCCTGACTCCTGATCTATGGTTTAGTTAGAGCTTCCCTGCCAGCATTTTAGCACTAAACAGGAATCTCCTGACTTCCTAGCTTAGTGCTTCTGCTGCCTACTTTTGTCCAACTCTAAAATGCCACTCCTCATCATGCTACCTGACTTCAAACTATACTACAAGGCCACAGTAATCAAAACAGCATGGTACTAGTATAAAAACAGACAAATAGACCAATGGAATAGAACAGATGCCTCAGAAATAACACTACACATTTACAACCACGTGATCTTTGACAAACCTGACAAAAACAAGCGATGGGGAAAGGAATCCCTATTTAGTAAATGATGCTGGAAAAACTGGCTAACCATATGCAGAGAACAGAAATTGGACCCCTTTCTTGCACCTTACACAAAAGTTAACTCAAGATGGATTAAAGAATTTAAACTTAAAAACCTGAAACCATAAAAACCCTAGAAAAGAACCTAGGCAATACCATTCAGGACATAGACATGAGCAAAGACTTCATGACTAAAATACCAAAAGCAAAGAGAACGAAAGCTAAAATTTACAAATGGAATCTAATTAAACTAAAGAGCTTCTGCACAGCAAAAGGAACTATCATTGGAGTGAACAGGCAACCTACAGAATGGGAGAAAATTTTTGCAATCTATCCATCTAACAAAGGTCTGATATCCAGAATTTACAAGAAACATAAACAAATTTACAAGAAAAAAGCAAACAACCCCATCAAAAAGTGTGCAAAATATATGAACAGATATTTCTCAAAAGAAGACATTTATGCGGCTAACAAACATATGAAGAAAAGCTTATCATCACTGGTCATTAGAGAAATGCAAATCTAAACCGTAATGAGATGCCATCTCATTCCAGTTAGAATGTCAATCATAGAAGAGTCAGGAAACAACAGATGCTGGAGAGAATGTGGAGAAATAGGAATGCTTTTACACTGTTGGTGGGAGTGTAAATTAGTTCAACCACTGTGGACGACAGTGTGGCAATTCCTCAAAGATCTAGAACCAGAAATACCATTGGACCCAGCAATCCCATTACTGGGTATATACCCAAAGGATTGTAAATCATTCTACTGTAAAGACACATGCACATGTATGTTTATTGCAGCACTATTCACAATAGCAAAGACTGGAATGTGGCACATATACACCATAGAATACTTTGCAGCCATAAAAAAGAATGAGTTCATGTCCTTTGCAAGGACATGGATGAAGATGTAAACATCATCCTCAGCAAACTAACACACAAACAGAAAACCAAACACCACATGTTCTCACTCACAATTGGGAGTTGAACAATGAGGACACATGGGTACAGGGAGTGGAGCATCACATTGGGGCCTGTCGAGGGGTAGGGGACAAGAGGTAGGAGAGCATTAGGACAAATTCCTAATAAATGCGGAGCTTAAAACCTAGGTGATGGGTTGATAGGTGCAACAAACCACCATGACACATGTATACCTATGTAACAAACCTGTATGTTTTGCACATGTGTCCTAGAACTTAAAAAAAGAAAAATGCCAAATGAGTGGCATCATGCTCTGCTGCATGATGGATGAAGGCATGGGATTATGAATTCCAAAAATTCTTTTGCTAATGCACTTCTTTTCTCAGGAAGTGATAAAAGTTGTTTTTTTTTTTTTGTCTCAGTTCTAACAGTCATGCAGTTTATGTCTACACCATGCTGTACAAATTGCAGTCAATTACTTAAGGTTAATAATTGGGATTCCCGGTAGTAGTAAAAAAACTAGCTATTTGTAAGTCATTTGTAGTAATCTTTAGTAACTGATAATTAGACACTAATTAGCTCATTTGCTTAGTGTTGTTTTTACATAGTAAGATGCTTAATGAGTTAATTACAAGCAAAAGAATTGAGTGGTAATTAAATGCCAATTAAGGGTTTTATATGTAAGCAAAGTACATTGGTTAAATAATAATCTTTAAAACAATGAGCTAAATGATTCAAGGTAACGCGATGAGAATTGTTCTATTCTTACACTGATTATCATGGTACATTAGTCTTGCTTGGATATGCAACAGATTAAACAAGTCTTAGGTTATTAGAATTTCTCAGTTTAGCTCTATTGACACTTTGAGCTTAATAATACTTTTTTGTAGGGGCTGTCCTATGTGTTGTAGAATGTTTAGAAGCATCATGGTCCTTTACCCATTAGATGCAGTAATACTTTCTCAATCGTGACAAATGAAAATGTCTCCAGACATTGCCAAATGTCCCCTGTGGGGGTGGGGATGGGGAAGCAAAACCTACCCCAGTTGAGGATACTGGGTTGTCTCCTAATTTTTCATTTTTGTTGTGTTTTTCTTCAAGATTATTTTTATTACTTATGTGAAGTTGACTTTTTAGAGCTCATTATAACATCTGAGGGCTCCACTGACCAAATATATTACTAAGAATTAACTGCTACAGTGGTAAGAGCACTGAATTTGGTAACCAAAGACTTTGGCTCAGAGTAAGTGTTCGCAACCATTATGTGACCTTAGATGAGCAATGTAACATCTTTGAATATGGGTTTTCTCATCTATATAACAAGGATAAGAGGATCATCTCAAGTTTCATGTAGGATTCTAAGACTTCTCAAGTAAAAATAAACAAATACTTTGCAATATGACTTTTCACCCTTAGTCACAAAGATTTTCCAGGATCATCCATATTCTTCCTTGACCCATTATCTGTTTTTCAAATTCAAATAAATTTATTGAGTGCTTTCTACAAGCCAGACACCTTTCCTAGGCACTGGAGACAAATTAGTGAACAAAATAGGCTAATTTATGAGTGAGACAGGATGTGGACACAAAAAAGCAGAGTTGGGGTAAATAATTCAATTATAAATAGGTTGGTGAATTCCTACTGATGAGCAGAGACTTAAAAAAGATGGGGAAATGAGCTATGTGGGTATTGGAAGAGAGTGTAGTGTCCAAGATAGAAAAACAGCCAGTGCAAAGCCTCTTCCCTTTTTCTTATCCAAAAGGCAAAATGTTTATTAACCGAAGTGGACATTATAATTGAAATTGTTGCTCATAATGAGAAAATTAGGCATTTCGTTATATCTGTCTCATAATTTTCCTTTTAAAGGGTGTTAATATATGTCTACAAGATACTTTAAAATAAGCATATGTATGCCTTTTAGTACAATATTTGGATGATTTGAATAAATGGGGAAAAGTCCAAGAATAGTAAAAGAAAAATTTTGTTGAGAGTCAGTTACAAAATAGGCAAACACTGTTTTGTTGTCTTTCTGTAACATTAAATTAGCTACTTGTCAGATTGAGTTTTTTGACAATAGTATTTTAGCGCCACATTAAGAAGTCATACTATGACCTTTGCAATTTGAAATCTTCCAGATAACTATAAAAGTTCTACTCAATGTAATTGGAAAGTCTCAATGTAAATCCCTCAGCCTAGATGATCCTCGGCCATCTGTCAGCCTAGATAATCCTCAGGAAAGATGAAAATAAATTATATTCCCCAAATTGTTGCATGTTCATAACAGTTTTTTTGTGGGCTTTATACTTAAAAAATTAACCAATTAATGGTAATATATAATTAGGAGTACAAGTGCAGGTTTCTTATGTGCATATATTGTGTAATAGTGAAATCTGGGCTTTTAGTCTACCAGGTAGTGAACATTGTACCCAATATGTAGTTTTTCAGCCCTCAGCCTTCATCCCTGTCCCATCCCCACCTTCTGTACTCTTCAGTGTCTATTATTCCATCTTATATGTTGATGTGGATGCATTGTTTAGCTCCCACTTAGAAGTGAGAACATACAATACTTGCTGTTTCTGAGTTACTTCACTGAGGATAATGACTTTCAGTTCCAGTCATGTTGCTACAAAAACCATTAAGTCATTCGTTTTTATGACTGAGTAGTATTCCATTGTGTATATGTACCACATATTCTTTATCTGTTTATCTGTTGATGGACACTTAGATTGATTCTATATCTCTGCTATTGTGAATAGTGACGCAATAAACATACAAGTGCAGGTATCTTTCTGATATAATGACTTCTTTCCCTTTGGGCATATACCAATAGTGAGATTGCTGGGTCAAATGGTAGCTCTATTTTTAGTCATTTGAGAAATCTCTATATTGTTTTCCATAAAAGTTGTACTAATTTACATTCTTACCAACAGCATATAAGCATTCCCTTTTCTCCCCATCCTTGCCAACATATGTTGTTTTTAGATGTTTTCATAATAGCTACTCTGACTGGTGTTAAGATGGTATCTCATTGTGGCTTTAATTTGCATTTTTGTGATGATTGGTGATGCTGTACATTTGTTCATATGCTTGTTAGCCACTTATATGTTTTCTTTTGGAAAGTGTGTTCGTGTCTTCTGCTCACTTACGGATAAGTTCTTTAGTGGTGACTTCTGAGATTTTGGTGTACCCATCACTTGAGGGTTGTATACTGCACACAGATTTTTATCATTCACCTCCTCCCAACCTTCTCCCACAAGTCTCCAAAGTGCATCCTATCATTCTTATGCCTTTGCATTCTCATAGCTTGACTCCCACTTACAAGTGAGAACATGCAATATTTGGTTTTCCATTCCTAAGTTACTTCACTTACAATAATGGGCTCCAGCTCCATCCAAGTTGTGCAAAAGACATTATTTTATTTCTTTTGTGGCTGAGTAGTATTCCATGGTGTATATAAACCACCTGTTTTTTATACACTCATTGGTTGATGGACACTTAGGTTTGTTCCAAATTTTTGCAACTGTGAATTGTGCTGCTATAAACATGTGTGTGCATGTGTCTTTTTCACAGGTTGGTTTCTTTTCCTTTGGGTAGATACCCAATAGTGGGATAGCTAGATCAAATGATATTTCTTCTTTTAGTTTTTTGAGGCATCTCCATACTGTTTTCCATAGTGTTTGTACTAGTTTACGTTTCCACAGTGTAAAAGGATTCCCTTTTCACTACATCCATGCCAACATCTATTGTTTTTTATCTTTCCAATTACGGCCATTCATGCAAAAGTAAGGTTGTATGTCACTGCATTTTTAATTTGCATTTCCCTGATAATTAGTGATGTTGAGCAATTTTTCATGTTTGTTGACTATTTATATATCTTCTTTTGAGAATTGTCTATTCATGTCCTTTGCTCACCTTTTGATAGGATTATTTGTTTTTTTTCTTGCTGATTTTTTTTGAATTCCTTGTAGATGGTAGATATTAGTCTTTTATCAGATGCACGGTTTGTAAGTATTTTCTACTACTCTGTGGGTGGTCTGTTTACTCTGCCGATTGTTTCTTTTGCTGTGCCAAAACTTTTTAGTTGAATTAGGTCCTATTTTATTTTTGTTTTTGTTGAACTTGCTTTTGGAGTCTTAGTCATGAATTCTTTGCCTAAGCTAATATCTAGAAGAGTTTCACTGATGTTATCTTCTAGAATTTTTATGATGTCAGGTCTTAGATTTAAGTCTTTGATCCATCTTCAGTTGATATTTGTAGAAGCTGGAAAATGAAGATGCAGTTTAATTCTTCTACATGCGGCTTGCATGTTGGCTTCATCTGGCTTTACTTCCGGATTCTCTATTCTGTTCCATTTTTATACGAGTACTATGCTGTTTTGGTAACTATAGCCTCGTAGTATAATTTGAATTTGGGTAGGTGATGCCTCCAGACTTTTTTTTTTCTTAGTATTGCTTTGGCTATGAGGGCTCTTTTTTGATTTCACATAAATTTTAGAATTATTTTTTCTAGATCTGTCAAGAATGATGATGGTATTTTGAAGGAAATTGCATTGAATCTATAGATTGCTTTTGGCAGTATGGTCATTTTCACGCTATTGATTCTACCCATCCATTGAGTGTGGGATGTGTTTCCATTTATTTGTGTCATTTATGATTTATTTCAGCAGTATTTTTAGTTTTCCTTGTAGAAATCTTTAACCCCCTTGGTGAGGTGAACGTATATTCCTAGGTATTTTATTTTTTCTTTGTAGCTGTTGTAAAAGGGATTGAGTTCTTGATTTGATTTTTAGCTTGGTCGTTGATGGTGTATAGCAATGCCACTGATTTGTGTACATTGATTTTGTTTCCTGAGACTTTACTAAATTTGTTTATCAGATCTAGGAGCTTTTTGTTTGAGTCTTCAAGGTTTTCTGGGTATATAATCATAGCATCAGCAAACAGTGACAGTTTGACTTCCTCTTTGCCAGTTTGAATGCCCTTTCTTTTTATCACTTGTCTGATTGCTCTCACCGGGACTTCCAGTACTGTGTTGAATAGAATTGGTGAAAGTAAGCATTCTTGTCATGATCCAGTTTTCAGAGGGAGTGCTTTCAACTTTTCCCTGTTCAGTATGATGTTGGTTGTGGGTTTGTCATATATTGCTTTTCTTACTTTGAGAGAAGTCGCTTTTGTGCCTAATGCTGGATTATAGCAAATGCTTTTTCTGCCTCTGTTGAGATTATCATATGCTTTTTGTTTTCAACTCTGTTTATATGATGTGTCATGTTTATTGACCTGTGTATATTAAACTATCTCTGCATTCCTTGTATAAAACCTACGTGGTCACTATGTATTATCTTTTGGATATGTTGTTGGATTCAGTTAGCTGGTATTTCACTGAAGATTTTCTTTTTTTTTTTTTTGAGGGAGAAAGAAGTAGAATAAAAGAGAAAAAAGAGAAAGAGGGAGAGAGAACGAAAATCTTGCTCTATTGCTCAGGATTTCATTTAAATCTGTAAAATGCTTATGCAATTACTAAAAAGTGATTTATTTCCTATTATGTGATCA